>JBBPNY010000672.1:0-13433 GCA_038091165.1 Rubroboletus pulcherrimus
AAACTCGGCCTGGACGATTTGTTGGCGCTGTTCAGAGGAGGTGGACGGGATGATGACGATGATGATTAGGGATGATGCGGGGGAGCTTAGAATTTGGTTGACATTGGTAGGCGAGTTATCTCCGTGTTTTTTTGCAAAGGCATGTGTATTTTCTGGGAAACGATTACGACGGAACAAGCGATGTGTGTATCGTGCGGTGATGAGTGTGTCCAACTATATCAGCGGGTACCGACTGCGCCAGAAGACGCGAGAGACGATGGACAATGACTTGGGAAGCTGGCATGTACAGTAGATAAAGGTGATGATGCATGCGGTAATAATGCATAGTCTCTTCCTGTTGTACCTAACCCTAATGAGGATTAAGGTTTTTCGCGGATGAATTACGACCTTTCTGATTGACTTTTCGTGGTGCTATCCAGTGCGGAATTTGGGTAGCGATCGAGGAATGTCCCGTCGGCCCCACGGAACCTTGTAAACCTACGAACTCCCCCCCAGTGGACTAGGTATTGTTGACGAAAAGGTCGTCCAAAGGCAACACCAATCATCGTTGACTTGTGGACTTGGGTGTTTTGCTGCTCCGTCAACATCCCGAGCTCCTGAACAAAGAGTTCATGGCACCACTGGTGGTGGTGGTGGTGGTGGGGGCATTGTAAATGGGAAAAAAAAGGAATTGGGGTGCACACGAGGGCGCTGTGTGTGTAGGGGCCCGGGGGAACGCCCTGATTGAACTTTGGGGGGAGCAGTGCTGTCACCCTCGAAGTCAGCGTCAAACGTGAAGTAATGTGTCATGGAATCGGACCTCCCCGTCCTCGTTATTGTTGCCTGGGTCAGGGTAGGTGCCACTTGGGGCCGTCGAACAAACGCACAGGGAGAAGGGCAACGATATTCACACACCTGTTCCCATTTCTTTCTCGAACAACTCTCCAACACAAACCTGTTTTTTTGAACATCCGGCACTATTTGAAGTCGTGCTCTAGACTCTCCAGCATCTACACGTTCGTTCAAGGAATTTTAATAAAAAGATGTGAAAGAAATGAGTCTGTCGGCATGGAATGAAGTCACAAATTCTGTCACAACATGTTACTAAGGCACGGCACGGCAAGCAAGCCGCGGCCAGGCCCGCGGCGGTCACCTTCGCACAGCAGTCGAGCGCCGGCGGACATTGAGATATGCCGCCAGCATGCATGACACCCCTATCCAGGCCTGGAAGATAATATGACATTCCCTCCGATTTTTCGGAGTGACTAGGTTCAAGGAAGACCGAGTAGCCCGGGAAAACTTTCCTGCCTCCATCCATGTAGGACCACTAAAGTACTGACACTTGGAGTTGTTCCACTCTTCCACAGCGCGCATTCTTCACAGTGTCAAGGGTGTGTGTATATAAATACATTACCCTCATAATAATCCCGCTGATACAACATTTAAAAAAATGCAGTATGGCGTGTGCTTCTAGACGATTTCGCATGTTGTGGGCGTGCAACATGTAAAACGTCCGTGGCACATATGGAAGTTGACACCGGCCACCGAGGATTCTCCCGAATTCTGTGGTGATGGCCGTGTGGTCAATTTAAAGGACGTGGCAGGGACGGAGATGGAGGCCTAGGCCTTCAATTGAGGGTAGAACTTATTGTTTTGGTTCAAGGGGAGGTCGTAACTGATTAATTGATTCCTGAGACCAACTTCGGCACTGCGTGACATTGAAGCACCTCGACAACACGTTCAAGACTTCAATGACAGTGGGTTGTATGTACATACACTAGATGCGCGCGCAGTGAAAAGCCAGGGACGAATGCGCCAGGTTCCGAGTCACATCGACCCACACAGGGCAAGTATTCCACGTCCACTGTTCATTAATGTCATATACGTTACACTCCCGAGTCGGGAAGGTCATGGATCTCGGGGCCTAGCCCATGGGTTATGGTGTTCTAGAGCGAGGCGAAGGGGGACACCTGGGTTCGCCGTTTCCATCTCTCCTTACATCCCCCGACTGCCTGACTACTATCATTTCCCCTGACTACTATCGCCCCCGTTTCCGCCAATCCGCAGGGCTCTTAAGAGAGCTCTCCGCTCACTCGGAGACGAGTCGCCCGTAAAGGCGAGCGCTCCCTCGTCCCAATCATATCATACCCATTACCTAGCTGCCTGCACAAGTTGAATCCCACCCATCTCGCTGGATGACACGGTGGAGGGGAACTCGGCCGACTGATATATATGGCTAAACCGCCTGGCTGACATTATCATAGTAGCAAGATCAAATACGATACCAAAGGTAACGTCAGATAGTAGATAGTAGATGGAATACGTATGCGTTAACCAAAATGTCCCATGAACCTATATCATCCGTAAAAATATCCGTCACGGCGGCCAAGACACACCTCTAAACCTCACTCCTTTCTCCGAACAATCTACATAGGCTGTCGAACACTGCATAGCAAATGGTTTGACGCTCAAAACGTCCCATGCGTACCCTGCCCAGCCCATCCGCTGAACCCATGCGTCAGTCCCAGTTGCTGTTGCTGCTGCTGCTGCTGCTGTGCGTGTAATTGTTGTGTCTGTTGTTGGCTCAAGAACGTCGTCGTTCCGAACGCAGTCTGGGGAGTCGCCATTGAAAACCCCGCCTGCCCCATCTGCATCGCTGAAAACGGATTCGTCGCCCCGCTTGCTGACAGCGGTATCTGACCCGGAGCACCAGCCGGTGCAAAGGGATTCTGCGCCAAGCCAGCCATGGCAGGGGCCGCGGCCGCGGCGAACGGCGAAGGCGGGAAAGACTGCGCCGTCGTCGGCGTAAACATTTGCGATGGGACGTCCGAAAGGGGGAGTGTGTGCAGCGGGGCCCCTGTCGCAAGTGTCATGACTGGTTGCGCAGAGGGCGTCGTGGGCGTGGATATGGCCAGAGACACGGGCATGGGCGACGACGAGAAAGGGTTCGAACTCGAGAAGACGGTGCCATTCATACTCGCGGCTGGCGACGATAAAAATTGGTTGAAGGGATTCGTCGCGCCGAGGTGGAGCGCGGGACTGGATAAGGGCGAGGGGGCTACGAAAGGAAACTGTAGGCCGGGTACCGACATCGGGCTGGGGATGAGTGGAGTGGTCGCGTTGACTTGGCCGAGGGATAAATTCATGAATGGGTTCGGTGCGCTGCCGGGCGTCGTTGGTTGTTGTTGAACTGGAACCTGCGGTTGGGAAGGGAATGATGTGGTATGGTCCACTGGGCTGTACTGGAGAGGAAGTGAGGAGGATTGGGAAGGTCCTTGCAGTGAGACAAGGTCTTCCCATACTTGCCCTGCCGGTTTCTGGATGGTGGGCAGTGTCGCCGCCGGTCGCCTTAGTGGGGGTGCTGCAGTAAGTTTATCGGAATTGGTTGGTGGCGGGGGAAGCTGTGAGACGGATCGGGTGGGAGGTAGCACGTTGCGCGATAGCGAAGGTACAGTGGCCAAGAGATGAAGCCTCGGGGGCAAGTTTTCGGGTGTTTTAGGTGGGGGCAGAGGTCCAGGCGACGTTTCTCGGTCAATTTGCACCGAGTCCGTTAGTGGAGTTGATCGTGATCGATGTGCTGTGGATGCTGCCCACGGGTCGGCCACAGGTTGCTGGGAGGTAGAACTAGACTTTCGGTCAATGAACCGCTTGAATTCATATTTAGCTAGGAGAATCCTTATGAGCACATCTCAAGGCAGAGACGGGGTTTTGCCTACAACGTATGAATTTCTCCAGCTCGGAGTCACGTTCCGAGTCCGTCATGCTTGTTGGTGGCGGGTGGCGAGCCTCGTTGGGGTTATACAACGCGTTTGACTTGAGGTTCCCCTTCTCCTTCATAACCTTGCGTGAAAGGAATTAGGATTAGCTGTCCTCAATCGATAAGACCAATGTCTGACTTCGACTTGTTCCTTGGTCCATTGATCCAGGGTAATACTCTTACTACATGGGAGTCAAACATTAAGCCGGGGAGCCGATATGCATGAAACACGGTTGACGTACACTTTAGTGACGTGCGTCCCGATTTTGCGGTGGATGCTGGCACAATTCACACTGTACACCTTGTTCATGTCTGCTACCGTTCAGAGGTGGAAAACAAATGCGCACCAAACAAAAATGCCCAGATTGTAAGACGCCCATCTTGGAGCACGTGCTTTACAGTCTGCACAAATATCTGTCGGAGGGAAGAAAGTGCGGTGTTAGGCTTGGCCGGTTTGCGCCGCGCGAGAGCGAGGATGCATACCATTTCCTGGTCTCAACACGAGTTCCGCGAGGATGCGGTGGTTCCGCTGGGCCACGATCTTGCTAACACTGGTCGACATGGTTCACTGTGAGCGCCTTCCGCAAGCTCTAGTCACGGTAACGACGCGGACTAGTTGTAGGCCCTGAAATTCGTATTACCTAATCAACCAAGTGATCGACCAAGTGCCACCGCGACTGAGACCAAACGCGTCTTGTCCGCAGCCTTCTTCTGCTTTCAGACGTTCCAAGTTCTCAAATTCGATTCGATCAAGGACGGTGACCGCAAGATTGGTCTTTCAGCCCCTCTTCCACTTCCATACGTTCAGATTCTTAAATTCGATAAAGTACACCGCAAGTTTGTTTACGTCGCTTCATGAACACCGGCGACTCTTCGAGCATGTCTACATTACAGGGTCAGGATGCCTCACAGACCGTCGACCCGGGAGACGAGCGGAAACAACGTGTTCTTGGCCAATTTCATAGCTTTCCTTTCTCCTCGGATGAAGCTTTCCAGGTACGCCTGTTTTGTATACCACTCCCGTACCCGGCGGCCCACTGCTTCCTAGCAAGGTCTTTCTGGGATCCTTGCACACGAATCAATGGACCAGATGTCAGGCAATGAGAGATCGGAACTTATTCTGAAGACAAAAGTCTTTTACTTCAACCGGTGTGTGATTCGGGTGACTCTTTTCGCTCGAGAAGCAGCCGCCTCATTAAGTTGGGCTAGCGTTACTGGGAACAATATCAGCCTCGAAGATGTCCGGCCTGGTTATACCGCGGACTTGGACCACTTCCCTGCTCAGAGCGGAAATGAATGCAATCAGACGTCCTCAGGAGCAGCGCACGGAGAGATACGGGTGTTGACTTTCGCCGAACTGAAAAATCTGATTGAGCAGGGACAGACTGATAACATCCCTAACAACAAAATTATTCCGGATACGTTGAACGTAAGTTGATCCTGCACACGACATATTGTTTCCGACTCCCTGAATCATTCCAGGACGGGGTTCCCAGTGAATCGATTGCACCGTTGAGGAGAAAGCCCTGGGAAGTCGCAAGTCAATCGTGATACATATGGTAGATTGGTCCTTTGCTACGGATCCCTCACGCACGGAATTACGACAACGTGATCACTTAAAGACCTTCTGCGGGTGAGAAGATATTTCGCTCTTTTCACTTCTATTCACATCCCGAAATGAACCATAAGAGCTTGTGGATTGATGAGTGGGACAGGTCGGTCACAGGTTCTGTCACTGACCGTTTCGGCCAGTTTCTGGACCCATTCCTTGAGATCGCCGGTGCGATGGTCCAGATATATTCCTCACACGTTCGCGAGCGAAGACATTACCAGTATGATTTACGTATCCAGGCATGAAATCGTCGTCGTCAGGAGCCGGTCTCGGCAACCCCGTGGGTTTCATGTATTATCCTCGAGCATCAGGATGGTGAGGGGAGTCCACCGTCGAAACTGTCAGTCCTTAGTCATAGTGTCCTCGGTGAGTCATCGAAATTCGGATAACGTGCGCTAACTCAAGTAAGTAAAGTCAAGGCGATGCTTCTTCGACTGTTCCTGGCGGATGCTCGCAGTCATTGCTAGGTTAAAAAGCGTTGAAACTCCGAATTTCTCGTCGCAGACAGCCGTTGTGCATTTGCTATTCTAAGCAGCGTACAATGATCTACAAACAACCAAGAAATACAAATCCGCGATCGCACTATGTATACCATTCCAAAGTCCCAGTATACACACCATCTAGATCAACTATCACAAGCATTCGCCCCCTACTTCCCACCCAGCCGTTCTGAGACCCATTGGGATGTCACATGCTTATCAATATGGTAGCCCTCCTGTTTGCGCAGCGCCAATATTCCCTCCATGACCCAATTGTGAGAGTTCCACCCAGGATTCCCATGCACGACAGGGATCGAAGCGAGGGTAGAATGGAGCTGGTGGAGCCTCTCGGAGTCCACCAACCCGACAGGTGCTTTACCCGCATACCCATTCTCCCCCTCCTTTAGCGTGACCGACTGCGGCGCATCCAGACTGTAGTCTGAGGCTGAACCCACGATCTGGTACACGAGCGAGTGCCCGGACGATGGTGAGAACACGACAACAATAGCCCACTTCGATTTTGAAGGTGATGGCTGCCCAAAAGAGGCAACGGAGAGTTCGTAGAAGGGAGGCATCGTGATAGTGGAGTGATTGGGGAGCGGTAGTGTGTCGGCTGTCAAGCTTGCAGTGGTCGACGCAAGGGATATGTTGCGGGAGAGTCAACTCAGCGAGTGGAGGAGGGGCTTCGAGAGCTGGGCTCACCAAGCGAGTCTGCGCGTCTTTTCTACTTTCCGGAGGGGTGATGTGAGATGACTGATAGAGCATCAAACCACTTAAAGAGCCATGCGGCCAACCCCTTCGAGCAAAATAGGATGAACATACCGCTGGACATGTTGCTAGCCAAACATGGCAGACACTTCTTAATCTATCCTGAAAAGTGCAAATTGTTTGATTTCCAGGGCACGCAACATGTACTTACAGGTAAGTAGGTGCGACACCAGCAGAGCAAGAACTTTACCAAACCACGCCCTCTCAATAAGAACCAGCCTGCTGGCGGTGTGTGCCGCCGACCCCCCTTTCCCTTCGGACCTGGCGCGGCGCGGGACCTCGGCTCTACACTGGCAAGATAAAATGGATTCTTTTTAGATTTAACTTATTCCCCAATAGCGGATCATTTTGCGTTCGGGTGGACCACTGATTGCGCAACCAGATTTATAGCTTCTACCCATTCTAGGCTCCGTACTGCTGATCACGAGGGACCGGCGAGCTTGCTCGTGTGCAACATGGCCATGTGTGGATATGCCACTCCTTACCGAATAAAGTAGTGCGTGAGACAAGCCTACGGACAAGGCCGAGCCAGAACGTTCAGACTTCGCGGAAGGCGAGGAGCGTGCGCTCACCTTGAACTCGACGTGTAACAGCGTGGACGCCAATATTAATAGACAGTGAGAGCCGTATTCATTGATTGCGTTGGCCCCTCCCATGTCGGTAAGTGCCGCGGTCCCTGCAGTACTTGAGAATCAAGCCTGCCAACGACCTCGACTGTGAGTCGTGGTCCGAACTCAGATCGTATAGATCATATATCGGTTTTCCCGCGGCGTCTATTCTGGCAACAGTGAGTGTGGTTCTGAGAGTCCCCGCTGAGCGGTTTCTTCGTGGTCTGGTCCGCCACCCACTTGCCAAGGCCCGGATCGGCTTTGCAATAATATAGCCTTGCGATCCAGGTGTTTCACTTGAAAAAGAAAGATTGGATTGCGCTGGAGCATATGACTTGTTTCAGTCACACCGCCGGTCCGACGTGATTGCGTCGACTTTTTTTTTTTTTTTTTCAAATGGCCCCTGAACTAGCGGCGATTTATTGGGGTGTCAACAGTCGCTAGGCTCGAGTCTGCAAGCACCCAAGCGACGGAGTGGGGTGTGACGAGAGGGTGGTCTGGACGGCCATGATGATCAAAAATTTAGACAGCAAGCGGGACAACCGCCCACCGGTAAAAATGGGAGCGGTCACCCCAAATTATCCAAAGATATTAGGGAACGTACGGTTCCCGCGGGTGGTCGCCGGTCGCCGGTGGCAGCCTGGTGGCGGTCGTGTTAGTAGGAGGAGCCGAGGTTTGTTAGGTTCATCATAGTTTCCCACGACTGCTATTAGCTGTTCACGGTCAGCGCCCAGGCAGTACAGCTGAACATCGATATCAAGCGTCGTCAGAAAATGGGTTCATAACTCTTGATCTCACCAACAATGTCTGACTCGGCTTTCCATCTTGCGAGGTACTCAACTTTTCCGACGCTTACCTCGACAGTTGAGCTCATATCACTCTAGAGAGGCCAAAGGTTTACATCAGGGTTTAAAAGAGTTGCTCCAAACACATAATCCTTGGGATAAGGAGGTCGAGTTTAGTCGCAAGAAGTGAGCCCTCCTGCACTCTCGAAATGTCATCCTCGTCATTCTCATTAATCATCTCAAAGTCTGAGGCGACAACATCTACGGCTGCTACTGGTCGAACCGTATGCGAGAGAGTCCAAGGATGCTGAGACGCACCTATGGATGCAGACGTCTTATCAGTTCATCTCCCACTACAAGCAGAGCCTCGCAAAGCTCGAACGAACATTGCAATCCGCACCTCGTCACCAGCCACGACAAGGTGGTCATGGCCCCGTTGAACATCGCAAGCTTCTGCAACGCTTCCGTCAATTCCTTGCAGATGAAGAAAAGTTCTGGACCCAATTCGTAGTCCGATACCAACGATCCTTTGCTTTACATGAAGCGTACCCCGTCTTGGTCGCCCTGAACCTCGTGACTCCTTTGGATGACGCCAGCCTTCCGGGCCTCCCTGATTCAGGCGACAGCAATGGTGTTCCAAATCAGAATCATGGACGTAATCACTTCTCTTTCCCACCTGAAGAGAGCTCGCCTCCCCCGCTCCCTGCGGAACATGAGAGCAGACTCGCGATATTGAGCAAGGCCATCGTTTGTCTCGGAGACATCGCCAGATACCGGGAGCTCTATAACGAGGCTGGTGGTCGTCCCAAGGCCGGCCACGAGGATGGCAAGGCCCCAGCGAAACGGGTCGGCCGAGGTGGCAGAGGCGCCGTACCTGGCTTTGACTCAATCCCGCGGGCACGAAATTACGACAAGGCTATTCAATGCTACGAACAGGCTCGTCTTCTTGTCCCATATGAGGGCAATCCATCCCATCAGCTCGCTATTCTCGCATTTTACCAGAGTGACATGTTCAGCTCCCTATTTCATTATTATAGAGCACTCTGTGTCCGCCAGCCATATGACACCGCTTCAGAGAATGTCAAGAAAATTCTTAGCAAAGCGCTTGATCAGCAGAACAAAAAGGTCACCCAGACGACGACGACACTTCCAGAATCCGGAGAAGTTCCGCCTCGGCTGAGAGTGGAGAATTTCAAGGAAAACGTCGTTCTTTTGCATGCGTTATGGCGATTAGGTTCAGATAAGTCAGTATACCAATTGTAGTTCTTATATTTCTCCTCGTTAACACGCAATATTTCACAGGATTAAAATGAATACAGTCGCGCACGCGGATGATGTCGCGAGGGACTTCCAGAGCCTAGTATCAGAACGTATCCTTCCGATAGAAACGGTGTCCAAAGTCGTCGTCCTCTCACAGGGCGCCCTCTGGAAACATCGCATGATCCGCGACACCTCACCGCCCTTGAATAGGAGCTCAAGCGGACTTCCCAATCCGTCAGCCATCGAATCGCACATTTCGACTCATGTCATCGCGATCCATCGTGTCCTTCTCGAGATAGGCGCTGCTGAGCTTGCTGTACCCCCCGAAGATGCCGCAGAGAACGATCTTGCCCAGCGTATCACGGCGCCGTTCCGACGTACCTTACCTGCTCTGCGCATCGCAAGCAAGTGGCTGATAGCCAATATCAAATATGTCTTACACACTGCGCAGTCTCCCGTCGGTAATCAGTTTGGCTCCATCGGGAAAGGTACCCGAGGCGTTTTAATTGATGGGTTGCCGCTATTTTGGGCTAAATTTGCCCAGTTCTACAGTGCATTGAGCGGTACATTTCCGTCGGCGAGATTACCCCCCCTTACGTCTCCCCTGGATGAAGATATCGATCTAAAGGGTTTCCTTCCATTGCGAGATCTTCTGGTGGACGGTACATTGATGGATGCAATTCATGAAAACAGGGCAGAGGAACAGCATAACGGAAGGCCGCCGTCCCATGGCCGAGAAAAGGTCCACCCGAACGAGGAACAGCTAATGAGGATTTGGGACTTACTTAAGGACGCCAAATTGCTCGCTCGACTTGAGGTGAGATTTAGTTAACGTGGGCGATCGGTACCCGAACTTACGTATCTAATCAACAGACTTGCCCCATCCATCTAGATGGTAATACTTTCTCTTTCGACAATGGCGTCTCCGCAATTTCATCTGTGGATATCCATGAGCCGGTCTTCCAAGTCCCCGATCAAATTATTCCTTATGTTCCGCGGGACCTCTCACGGCAGCAGAAAGAGTTAGAAGATGATGCGATGACAGATACGAGCCGAACAGACGATGACCCGGTTGGTGACGCCTTTCGGGAAGCACTAGATGATCACGGGGTAGTTGACGACGACGAAGATGGGGAGGTTATTCTTTGGCCTAGGTTCGCATGTTGACTCCTCGGATCTGCCTGAAGCTGACTATATGTATCAGACCAGTTAGTTCGCCCCTGGCTCCCGTGCCTGCCGCTCTTCCCACCACCCCAATCATGCAGAGTACCATCAGAAGGGAAGAACCGTCCACTGTAACCAAGGCACCTAGCACCACAACACCTGGGCGCACAGTACCCAGATCTCCGGTCGTTGTTCCCGGTATCACTGCACAAGACCTTTTGAATAACGTCATGGGAACAAACCGTGGTGCTGTTGACGCTTCTCGCCCACCACGTCCCCCGGCATTGAGTGCCATTCAGCCTCAGTTTCCTTTCGGACTTGGGCCAAATGCGCCGCCTTCAATCTGGTCGACTTCCTTAGATCAGGGTTCCTCCTCTGCATTGAACTCGTCGTCGATAGGTTTGCGAAGCGATGTCAATGTGGGTCAGATGTTCCCTTCGCCAACCCCACAGCACGTGCGGTCGCCACAATTTGAGTCTACTCAGGCAGGTCGACAGTTGGCCCCGCAACCCTCACCCCATCTCCAAGCATCACAGCCTCTTTCCGCCGTCGGTCCAGGGCATCATCCATCGACGTCGCTGTCGTTGGGGGCGCCACAGCGTGTCCCACAGCCATCCTTTCAGGCATCTTACACCTTATCTAGTCCAATGACTCAATTTACAGAGCATCGGCAGTCACAATGGCAGAGTTTAGACAACGTTTCCATTGTCGATCCCTCCATCGTATCCGCCGCTACTCCTAGTCAACCGACGACCCATTACGGGGGACCGACTTCATATCAGGGTTTCTCAAACGGCCATACGCAGCAGTATATCCGACCTGGTCAACATCACAAGAGTCCCTCTACTTCTCGCATATGGGGAATTCGTGGTTAATGTCGGTTCTCCACTCGGATATTACTTCAGCATTGTCCCGCCAATATGACATGCGACTCATCAGATGGCTTATCATTTTGCCCATCCTATTCTGGCTCTGGAGCCGCATCTCGTGAGCGATCTTGGACCGCGAAGTCGATCAAGTGACCCCCTCAACTAGGTAGAAGGGGAAATCTGACGTACTTTGACCAGATGATATCTCCGCCCACGCGCTCCAACTCAATAGACAGCGGCGGCTATTTGTCCAGAACGCTCTTTTCTTTTTTCCTCTTCTTTCCGCTCACCTGCCGGGTCTTGTTACTTTTCTTGCGAAAAAGGGTTCTATTGTGTGTATGTCTTCTGTCGCCGTATGAAAGTTGCAATCGCGAAAGACTAAAAAAAGATAAAATTCCGTTGTTTCACTCTCTCTTCCTCATTTCCCGTCGTCTGGTTTTGCGTTTCGTGGTCACGTTGACTCTCGCCCGTTGATATATGTATGTCGATGGTTTCTCCCGTGCATGTATGCGTTTGTTGTTCAATCGAATTTCTTCGGATGTCATGTTACGTTTCCATGGTTGATCGATATGTATACAACTGTCCGTCTGCCATCTGGATCCGAATGACGTTTTTGTTTTTTTGCTTCATCTCCAGGTTGCTCGGGCCCCTCACGTTTAAATTTGACGCTCAGTCCGATCTATGTTTCTCGATACTCCCGACGGCACGGGAGGGGGACTCCATAAAACCTTTGTGATACAATTGCACCCCCCTAGTAACGACATATTAATACCGATCAATTGTTCGCTCGTAGGATCGTTTGTGCCGTGTCTGTGTCTATCTCTTGCTCGCTCACTGGAGCGCTCGTTCAAAAGTTGGAGTCGTTTTTTGAAGGCGAAGGCGCCGAGTCCGAATGCATCATGATACATCGTAAGTCAGTTCAAGGACGGATGTTTTATTAATAATAATAAATTGAAGGCGTCATCTGACACGGCGACACCATTGTCGCACGTGAGTGTGTGCGCATGGCATGCGTGCGCGCGAGATGGGCTCCGGGACGCTAATAGTAGGCTGGCAACGCGCGAGTTGCACTTGCTGCCAGCCTTGAGCTTGAGCTTGAGCTTGCTGGCCCATGGAACGTGTCATGGGCGGCATGGTACGCATAACGAGAATCAGATAACAATTGTGCCGGCGCGATCCCGAGGCGAACAGAGGTTGTACACCACTGTTCGGTTCCTGGCTAGCCGCCCATATACATACACCGTACTCGTTCTCAGGGATCGATGGGCCAAAAGAAAGAACCGGGTGGGACGACACTGCATGTACCTGTAAGTGCATGTCAGATAAAACTTTGGAGAAAAATACCAGCCTGAGATATGAACTTGAAGTGTTGCCACGGAGCTCGGTGCAACATGATGAGACCTAACAGTTTTAATAGCACATTGATTAGATAACATATTGATAACCCCCTTGTTGGCGTGCTCCCACGCTTTTTTCAGCCTCGGTGACAATGAGGAGGTACTAAGTTGGGAGGTTCATAATTTAATCCTGTGGTCAATACTATAAATTTAGTCCTACCCCTCAATCTCATGCTCAAATCAACGTCAAAATGGTCGTGCCCGGGCCCCATATCTTATCCTGACAAGACATTAAAGTTAAATCCCTGCACATGCAAGAAATTATGTGTTCTCATCTCATGCAACTTATTTAGGTGCGGCTTAAATATTGATCCGTCCATTGTGCCCTTATCATTGATGCCAAGAACCGGGTGGGGTGCAAAACGTCGCAAAGAAAAAGAATGGACAAGGCGATCAAGGCCCGAAGTTACCATCGATTCGGGTTTTTCTCGTTTCTATGTATCTAAATTGAACAGTGTGATCTATGTCAGGTAAAGAAAGGAGGGTTCGTCCGTAAGTCTCAGGTACAGTCAATTGGGTGGCGTCCGTTTAACGACAGTTTCATCCTCGGTTCCCCAGCGCGCGCCGGGCGAACTATATGGTCTACAACTTCTCGCCGCGGCCGATGACGGTTACCTATGGTTCTAAATCAGTAATGCTGTCTTTATTAATGCCATCAAGGGCACGAAGGGGAATAACAGTATGAACTGGAGAAAGCGATGGGTCGTCTAACCTTGAATCCGATGCCCCGCAATCTGTCGGCATCCAGTAAGATA
>JBBPNY010000673.1:0-13415 GCA_038091165.1 Rubroboletus pulcherrimus
TGGGAAACATGGGTGGGGGGTGAGGAAAGGGAGTGAGCCAGTACTGCAGATGCAACAGGCGGTGAGGGAGGCTTCAGCCTCAGTTGCCCACAGAAGTGGATCAACATATTGTTCTGGTAGATACGGACAATGGGGGGTAGAACCCAGCCAGTGTTTGTCTCCAATGCCTGAGGATGCAAATGGGCTTTGAAGGAGTGAAATAATGAGACCACTCATTTAAGGGCCTTTCCACCACCATCCCCACCAGAGGTGGGAATGGTTGGGACAGAGAAAGATTTATCCTGGTTAGGGCCAGACCTAGTCACCCAGGTCCAGGTGAAGGGGTGGGTGGCAAAATGTCGAAGAATTGAGCAGGGGATGGCAGGGGGGGAGAAGCGAGCATGAAAGGTGCCCTTAGGGAAGGCATGGAAGCGCTTCCCAATATTGGAGAGGATGATTTCGCAGGGTGAGCCAATGGAGCAGACATGCTTGGGAGGAGAGGATGGGTTATTCCCATAGGGGGAAGGTAGTGGTACAGGAACAAGAGGCATCCTACCTTTCATTATTGATATGGCTGACAGTTGGTTCATTGAAGGGCAAATCAGTTGTATAACTCGTACAAGGAACTTACATATGTGTTGGATACCCTCCATTTGTGATGTGCCCCACTCAGACCTTAGTGATGTTCTACAATGAGTGAGTGAATTATTATTCCCTCCCACTTCTTGCAATAGGGCTCAAGTGACTTTAGCTTGGATGAGGAGCTGACAGTGGGTGCACTAATGTCATTATACCCACAGGCTAAAAGTAGTGGTTGTTAACTGGCTCATGCAGGGCACCCCAAAGCCAGACCCCCCCTCACCACAGTGGACAAGAGTGGGAGGGGGTTTCACAATGATGTAATGGGCATGCCGACTTTTGTGTCCAGTTGACTATGACTGGAACAATGCAATGCAAGTGATTTCAGTTCTGCTTTGCCTTTCAGAGCTGACTACTCCAATGATGCTGCAGCCATCAACAGAACATCTGTGACTTCCATCCTGACTTTCTTATGACAGCAGAATTATGGCCAACTACTATGCTAGGTTCATTTTGCCCTGTCCTCCTGTGGCTCATGGGCAATTGTTGACACTGTATTCAACTACCACAAATTCTATGATGTGATAGTGGAATGGTTTGAAGGGCCCAAGACATCAGAGGACCATTCTCTTGATGATCCCTTGTTCTGGTGGAACAGGGAAAATGTTACAAACCAACGGTTCGGTCCTCTCCCATTCTGCATTGCTTACAATCTTAGAACATTGTCCTTCACTTCCCACCCTGTGGACAAGTAGTACCGTTACTTTGGACCACTATCTCATTCCTGTGTTGATCTCCTAAAATCTACACAGCCCTCATCCCCTTGTTTCACCTTAGCAGTTTTACTGCTCCCTTTTGATGTACCTTTAGACCGGTTCCTTACTTCCCTTCCGAACCGCACTGCCTCTTTGATCCCATCGCCTCATGGCATGCTTGCCAACTTCCATAAGGCAGTTCTCCATTTAGATTAGCCTACTATCGCACATAGCTTGGTCTGTGCACGATCCTGTAACATATATAAACCCCTGCTTTGTAGAACTTGCTCCCCAGCTAGTTCTACGCAATATACCGCGTACTTTCTGGCTTTATAGGAATCCCTCCTAAGTCTCCTGGCTACTTCTGAGTGCCAGCTACTAGTATCTTTGTGCGCTTCACCTTGGTCCAGAACCTACGGTGCAGTAGCATCGTAACAGAAAACTCTCAGTTGATTTGCATGATGACTGGTGCTGATAATCAGATTGGTATGTTCAGGACAATATTTGGGCCAACCTTCTCTTTTCAGATTGAATATGACTATTCCACCAATAAGTCTGTGGTGAGGTCACTGAAGAGGCACCATATCTCTACTGATGGCATGCATTGACATTCCAATGTTGTACAAGATGTCAAGCTTGAACCTTTTAATGTATTGACTATTATCTGTATTGTGAACAATGAATGAAGATTTTCTTTGGTTGCTGCTACTCCCAGGCCAATATATATATATGTTGTCCCTTGCAACTACTCTTTGATTGATCAGTGGAGCCATGAGGTCAAACCACACATCTTCATCTCACAATAATACAGATAGCACACTCCCAAAGGACATGTATATTATCAGGGCCCTTTTATCTTCCTGATACTTGTTTGATGAAGATGTCAAGGGGACTGTATTGCAGCAGGTTGAACACGAATGAAGAGACCATCTGGGAAAGTGTATCCAACAGTCTCTATCAACATTGAAAACACTAATATTCCTGAATAGTGAACACAAATGTTCAAATATTAGCCAAGTCACCTTCATCAGACAAGGATTGTTTGCATGTAACCTGATCCCACATCTCACCACAAAGAGTCTGATAGACACATCTGGCCTCAACAATTCCTTTGCAACAACAATCAGGATCACCTTGATGAATGAAAATTGATCAGCTCCTTTGATCATAAATGACTATGCTAGCTGGTTGACTTGTGTGCCATCTAGAGGACAGTCTTTCCATCCTCCAAATTGCAGCTCATTCCAATTCTCTAGCAGATTCCACTGTGCATACCCATATACCACCTTCTGTGCCTGATCTTCCAGTGTCAGTTTCTTCATCACCATTCCCAATCCTCCACCAGTCCCTTCAGCCTTCTTCTCTGGGAGCCAATGTGTCTCCCCAACCTTCATCTTCTGTAACACACCTGAGGTACATGGGTTTGTGCTCAGATCAGCTAATCTGTACCTTTGTCTTTGCAGTTCCTGTCTATAGTACACTATGAGTTTGTTCTTCATATAGAACATATGGCATTTTACCTTTGCTGGTGTGTCTTTTCCTATGTCATTCAGATCCACTGTTGATACTGTTTTCTTCTTGGGTGGCATCTCAGTGCAGTCTGGTGACAATTGGGCACTCTGTTAGATCATATCTATACTCAGAGCTTTGTTTTATGTAACTTTATTTCACTCCAAGGTCCCCGATCAACACACTCTGAGCCTCTGTTTGATCTCAACATATATAGGATCCATGAATTACTGCACATTCAGGGCAATCATTTCAATATCAGTTCTACATGTCACCATGACAGTTCTATTAATACATACTGCGTATTCCACAACATGTCTGATATGTGCAATAGATGGCTGAGCAAGCATTTTTGGTAGAGTGGAGATTTTTAAAGACAGAGAGGTTGATGGTTGAGTTGTTCTGGTTGTTGAATTTGTTTGTATAGCTGTGCTGTGGATGTGTTTCATGTTGTATGGCAGTTAGGATGTTGAGCTGGTGGACTGGATCGTCCACTTCCTGGTGAGAAGGGATGTAGGTGATGTTGGGGATGTCTGCTGGAGCCTCTGGGTTTGCTGTGATTGGATTATGATTTGGGTCATTCTCCAGATCTTGGTCATGATTGGAGCTGTTGTGATTGGATGCAGAGTTGGAGTGAGAGTTATCATTAGAGTCAAGAGCCAGCCACTGGATTATAAGGAGAGCTATTAGGAAATGAGATGGATGTTAGAGTGTAGACTATGACATGGATGGAGTGGAAGTGGACTGATTGAGAGAAGGAACACTGTCACAGAGGATGTTCATTGTACCATATAAGAGTGTCAGAGGACTTGGAAAGTTGGTATGAAGGGAGAGAGGGGAGATAGAGATATATAGTGGTGGAAGGGGTCAGGAGTGAGAAGCAGGTATGTAATATGTGAATGTGGGAGCTGTGATGAAGTGAGAGGTGATATGGATATAGATGAGTTCACATAATTGATTTGAATTGCAATGTTTTACAGGGTTAGGGGAAAATACATATTCATTGAGAGGAGCATGCATATGGAGATACAAATTGGATTGTAGTGGATGTACTATGTGAAGATGGGAGAGGGGTACGAGTGGAAATGAAATAAATGTATTCATAAATGCAGGAGTCCACACTGCAAAAGAGCATTGTGAGTGGCTCCTAAGTGAAATGCTTTGCATGCAACATGGCATCTTGGGATGAATCCACCTCTATCTTGTTGTCATCCTCAACAGAGCTATTCATGTCGCCATCATTTTGCTCTTGATGTAGTTGCAGCAGACGGAGCCTGACTGGAGTCTTTCCATGTCCTGCTTGTTTGTGTGACTGCACTTCTTTGTTTGAGAGGAACCTGAAGTGGCACATGCTGCTGTGAAGTGTGAGTGAAGGGGGAGATAGTATTGGATATGGAGAGCATACTACCTGAGATGCTGGAGACGGAACTGCATTCAGGGCATTTTTGTGCCCTTGATGCTGCTGAACTGGAAGATGCGGCGACTTGCAGAGTGGGGTTGGTCTGTGACTTGCTCCTTGTGATGACTGGGTCATTGCGTGTGAAACAATCATGGTGTATTTGCTCTATGCTACACTTTCTCGCCATGTCTCGCAGGCTCTCTGCTACTTCCTTCCAGTCCTCTGGCGACTCCCCTGTGTCTCGTTTCACATCCTTAGGTAGTATTTGGCTATCTTATCTTATCACTTGTGGCTTTTGCCACCTCTCTCATCATCAGTCATGTTTCTCATGTCATCCTGCAGCTTCTGCCACTTCCCCTTAGTGCTTGGTTATTTATTTGCTGTTCAATCCTCAGCTCGGCCTCTTACTCATGCTGGCTCCCTGTACTCACTTCATCCCAGTCATTACCATACAGTCTGGCCCCCTTCCGGCTTGCTCTAGCTGCTATTGTTACCATCATCATCATACATCATTAGCCGTCCCTGTTGCATCATCATTACATCATTGGTCTAGTCCTGCCTAGACTCACTTAGTCATTAGGGCATAGGGTTTGTGTAGTTAGTATATAGTCAGTAGTAATGCATGTATATTCCCTAGTCTTGGAATTCCACTTCTATACCTCAAATCCTAGCCTTTGGGTTAGCTCTTGGTTGTTGTGTGGTTTAGCATTGGTCCACTTCTCTTGGTCCTTTCAGCATGGGGTCTATGAGACAATTGAGAGGGACTACAGAGCATTTTATACAACTGAGCAATGGTGTCGATTTGTGGAAATGGATGAGTGCTGACATGATGTCTGTGAAGCAAATTGTGTGGGCAACAGTGAGAGGACTGGGTGGTGGTGTGGATGGATTAATGACCATGCTGACATCTGGAGAGGACCTTTGGTGTTGTGATGATGCTGGCTTGTCAATTGTGTCTGAATGGGCCAGCATGAATTGATTGAACAGAGTGGAAATGGAAATGAAATAAGATCACACACCATTGGTGTGTGCCTTGGCATGATTCTCTGCTCGAGAGATCTCTTGTTCTGCACAGTGTTCCTTTTACTCCTCCCACATGAACATATAGTCAGGTTTTGCCAACTTGAACCCGATGTCCTGCAGGATAGCGCATTCTTTGGTAGCTGAATTGCCAGTCAGCAAGATGAGAATCTTCTTGGATTCTGGAATGTCATCTTGTTTGAATATGTCATGATGTGAGATGTTGGGTTCGCAGATGGTGTATGTGTTAGCAATGAGAGTCTGGAATGGAATGACAGTGAATAGTGAGATGTGAAGTGAGAGTGAAACTGATGTACATTGATGAGATTCTGTAGGGCATCTTGCATGGCAGGATGCAATGGATGGGCCTTCTTCCTGTCAGTGTTGGGAGATTTCCATGTGAGCTCACATTTATATATGCCTGCAATGATGGACTTGATGATTTTGCCTTGCTCCTGCTTGACAAATTCCTTTTCAAGCAATTTTTGATGCTCTGTGAAGTTGCAAGACATGTTTATTGCAATATGAGCATCAAAGGTGATTCAGTCAGGCCAGGTGAGGGTGTGGAGTGCATGGAGTGAAGTGCTGTCATTGAGGATCATCTTGTCATCATTATGGGGAGGCTGTCCACAACCTGGACAAAAGTATGGCATGATGATGTGCTCCAGTGCTGCATGGAGATATACAACATCTCTGAAAGTGTTATTGAGAAGGTCTTCTCTATATTTGGTGATGGTGCAATTTTCAACATGGATGCTGCAATGACTTCTTTGCAAACATGGCTGAGATAGTTTGGCTGTCTGTTACCCCAGGCCATTGAATGGAAATTGAGAATGTCAGCAATGCAAATGGTGGTACCCATATTTGACACAAACTTGTGCTGATTTCTGTGCTAGGAGACAAGCCAATCCTGTATAAATGTCTCGTTTGTGGCAGGTTTGAGGAATTTCTTCATCATGACTTCAATCTTTGTGATTTCCTCGTGGAGATCCTGATGTGTCTTGGATACAATATTGGATGAGGTACCCACAACATTTCTCTTTCCATCTAGTTGGAAAATGGAAGCCGAGCATGAGGTGTGCATGACAGAGATCCGAGATCCTGTGATGAAGTGTTATGACTCATTGAAGAAAAGAAAAGAAAAACATGAACATGAAGCAATTCAGGCAAAACAGATGTTTATATCATTGATGGATGTGATAGCTGTAATACAGGCAAATAAAGGGTGTTATTTTGAGTGTGAAACACACTGTTTTGTGCATTGTCGGACCCCCCTGAAATGCACAAAACAGAGGGTTGAGAGGTTGAAATCGAAACAGAGAAAAACAAGCAAAATGAATGGGTGACAAAAAATTGAACAATACAGTGGTGAATTGTTGGGAGAACAAGTGATCACACATTTCAGGACCCCCCTGAAATGCACGATATATGTATGATGTATCACACACAAGCAAGCAGTGCTATGTCAGTGCTACATATATGTATTGCATTGTCTATGAAACACTGTAGCTACACTACATAAGTTGATTCTATATAAACATTTCCATGATGTTATGTATTGTGATATAAAAAATGCTATTTTTGAATTGATGGTACTATATAACTACATGAGTGAGCAAAGACTCAGCTGCACAACAAGAAATACAACTGAATATAAATGAAAATGTAAGAAATAGTTAGTGCAATGGGATAATGAACGACATATGGTGATTGCTGACAATATGAGCATGTACATGACATGATGGAACCAATGACAATGGAAATATGAGATTGAGCTCACTGGAGATGGATGAAGTGAGGGTTAGATCAGAACTAAGGATGTGGGTGGTGGTTGATTAGTGAGAGAGGAAGGGGAGGGGGAGAGGGGAGGAGGAGGAGGAGGAGAAGGAAGGACATACAAAGGAAAGCATCAAGATGATGAGTGTGTGTGTGTGATGTGATGCAGCAGCATACTTACATGAGAGAGAATAGATCTGACAGACTCTGTGTGAGCTGGGACTGTATAGTGATGGGAAAGGAAAGAGGAGTAAAAGGGAGTAAAAAGGAAGAGGATGGAGGAAGAGGAGTACTTAGGAAAGGAGTTGGATGGCGGATGAGTGCAGTGATGATATGATGGGGCACCCCCAAACTGATAGTGAGACCAAATGAGTTAACCAGGAACTTGAAACCTACCTTCAATTGTTCTGCCAGGAAAAACCTGAGTCATGGCCCAACCTACTTCCTATGGCTGAATTCCATCACAACTCCATGACTCACTTGGCGACTAAGCAATCCCCCTTTTTCCTGATGATGAGATACCAACCGCGTGCCTATCCAAAGATCAGTCCAACCTTTGTTTCTCATTTGACCAATCGACTCACTGAACTAACCTCTGCTCAAGAGGAAGCCAAATCCGCCCTCGCCAACTCCCAATGGATCATGATTGACAGGAACTGGCACAGGTTCACCCCCTTTGTCGTCAGACAACAAGTATGGTTAGAGACTACTAATCTTCCCCTATCGTCCAATCAGAAGTTATCCTCCAAACAACATGGCCCCTTTCCCATCAAGAGAGCCATCTCCACAGTAGCCTATGAACTAAACCTACCACCATCCCAGAAAATACATCTGGTCTTCCACGCCTCCCTTCTCACCCCCTATACTGAAATGAACAAACACAGCTCCAACTTCCCCTGACAGCCACCGGATCTTTTGGCTACTGAAGAAGCAAACGAGGTCAGCCACATTGTGAAACACTGAGGCATTGCCCATCGTCACTGGTATCTTGTTGCCTGGAAAGGATACCCACTATCTGATGTGACCTGGGAAGATGAGCTTAGTTTGGAAAATGCCCCTGACATCCTAAACAAATATAAGTGTTATGACGCTACCGCACTGTAGGTGAAGCATACAAGAAACCAGTAGCAGGCACTCTGAAATAGCCTGAAGACTTAGGAGGGATTCCTGAAGGCCAGAAGATATGTGGTATATTGTGTAGAACTAGCTGGGGAGCTAGTTCTACAGCAGAGGGGTTTATATATGTTACAGGATCATGCACAGACCAAGCTATGCACGATGGTAGACTAATCAGGTTGTGCTAAGAGATCAGAGGATTCATAATGGGGAAAAGCCTCATGGGAACTGGTGGGCATGACATGAGGTAAACATGAGACGGAAACACTTCTTCGACCTGTACCACATGGCACCCCCACGAGGACCCCGAAAAACCTTCAGTGAAGAAGCAATCTACTGTGCCCAACGGCCACAACTCACTGTACTAACCTTTGTTCAGCATGTCAAGGCCCCAATCTCCTCTCCCTGGTAGTATGCCTACAACCAGGAACACCCATACTGGGACTGCTAATCCCAATGACCCTGCCCCTGGGACCCTACTCAAGCAATCCCGCCACTCTTACATTCCCCCTCCCTCCCCTGTGGAAGACAATGAATTCCACAATGCAATGGAATACTCGATCAATAACAAAAAGATGACATAGTGTACTTAGCAAAACACCTCCTCAGCATTCCAGACTGCCCCATGGATCTACACAACATGTCAGCCACCCTCCTTCAAATTACCCACCTCCCAGCAGTACTCCTTGCTGCACAAGAAGCCATACATGCAGTTGTCTACATCCTAGAAGACCATGCAGTCTCAGAGATCATCACATCTGTAATTTCTCACTTAATCTCCCCTGCCACCAAGTGACTCACTAAAGAGGTAATCAACACTCTCATGCCCTATGCAGCCAACCTTCAACAAAACAATCAACTAATTACCCACGCCGTCAACACATTGAACCTTAACCATACCTGGCTCACTGGGCTAACTCACTCCCTCAACAATCACGTTGATCACCTCAAACACCTCCCCACCACAAACTCCACCCCCACTCCCAACTCCAATTTCCAGACTCCAACTCACAATGACATCAATGACATCAAGACCACCATCAGTCAGATCCTCCCAGCCATTGACACATCTAGAAAAGCAATTATCTCTCATCTCGACTCCAACATAGCTGATTTCAAGGCATCAACTACCAAGCTCATCCAAGCCTCTGCTCCGACTGAATCTGGTCTCAAGGAGGCTATAGAATCCACTAAATCTAGCCTCGACGAACTCATTGAGCATAATCAACTCACTAACCACAGTACCACTCCATCTGAGACCACCCACCCCGCTTACAGCAGCGTTCTAAAGTCAAACAGCTCCACGCCATCTCTGCAGGTCATCCAAGCCCTAGCCCGCTCTGCAACCTCCTCCAGACAAATCCTCTTTGACCCACTCCCCAGTCAAAAACTTTACAATGAGGACTCCCCCCCCTCCAAAGTAGCTGATAAGCTCAAATCCACCATCCTCGAGTTACTGGACGATGATGCCCCGGAAATCAAAATCAAAGTGGTCCTTCGTCTCAACAACAGCGGCCTCCTAGTCGAACTCAACTCCACCAAAGCTGTGGACTGGATTAAAAGCAAAAACATCCGCCATCAACTGATCCAAATGCTAGGTATCCAAATTGTTCTCAAGGACTGTCTTTACTCTATCATCATCCCCTTTCTCCCTGTTACAGTACGGTCCCCGGCTAACTCATTTTCCTCATCCACTATGTTGCTCTGCTCCTACTGCTTGGACAGCCCCTCGGAACCCCTCTCTCTTCCCACACTACCCTTTGACCCTGCCCTGGACTATACCTGGGGCGATACGCTTGACTGGGATTCTTTCCCCATCCCCTTAGAATGGGACTCCTTCCCGGAGTCTATATCCTCAGAGTCTGTTCCTACAGACACCGAGATCCTGGACCCTTTTATCTCGGGCCCTGTTTGGGCTCTCTTGTCCTTTCCCCATACTTCTGCTGATCATTGATCGGTTCCTTTTCATTCCAGTCTCAGTATGTATATTAACACCGATCACTCACAGCCTGTTCATGATCGGTGCCTGTCCTCCTCGCTATTGACTCCATGATCGCTCATATTAACCAGACTCTTTCATTTCGGACTCTGTCTCTCACCAGAGTCCTAGTTCTCCCGGATCAGTCATCACTTACATAAGCCGGCCTTCTTAGTATATATAGCTCAAGCTTCTGACTGTAAACGGTAACCTTGATCTATGCCTACCTGTGTAATGTCTAGTTCCCATCAAACTGGCCTTCTATTGTTTGATTGGCCATCGTCTCCTTCTGCTTCTATTGTGGCTTCTCTTGCGTTGATCAACGGATCAACACCGACACTCTCGCCTTTGATAGGGAGAGCCCCTGTCTGTTGGACATACAGTATCAAGCCCGGTTGCTGTCCTTTGCCTGTCCAGGTTCCACGCCAGAACTCTGCTCGTTGCATACGGTGCCAGTCCAGTTTCTGCAACTTGTCCGTAGCATACGGTATCAAGCCTGGTTGCTGCTACATCGTCCGTAGCATACGGTATCAAGCCCGGTTGCTGCTACAGTGCTCTTGACGGAGCTAGGTGTTACGCACATGCATAACACTCCCCATCAACATCTCCATTGATGAAGACCAATACAAGCGCAGCATTGAATCCGAAAACAATCTCATGCTGGACACCCTACACTCCATCAAATGGATCAAACCAATCAACAAGTGTTCCCCCGACCAAAGGGTGGCTCATGCCCTCTTCCTATTCAAGGACCTCATGGCCACCAACATGCTCGTATGCAATGGCTTATTCAGCCTCAAAACTAAACTACAGCCCAAGAAAGATAAATGCAAGCCAGTACGTTGCCTCAAATGTCAACTCTGGGGCCACATTGCGAAAAATTGTAAAGCAGCCCACAACACCTGCAGCACCTGCCGAGATTGACACAGATCTTTGGACTGCATCAACAGCGACAGCCTCTACTGTATCAGCTGTAAGACCCACGGCCACGCCAGCTCCAACTGCAACTGCAAGAATTCATTACACAGTGTAACCTACTTGACACCAAATTCCTGGAGAACAGCATGCCCTACTACTCAACAGAAGTCGCATGGACCCAGGTCTCCCTCCCCACCAAACCTGCCCACAATAATCACCACTCCCCATCACTAGCACTGCTCCCTCCACCAGGTCCAAACAAAACTAGCCAGTCCATGCTGGGCTTCACCAGCCCAAGACTGCTGCCACAACTCCCATGCCCACAAGCCTACTCACCATCTGTCCCAGTCTCTCCCCCACTTGCCCCCTTTGCCCCCCAACTCCCCAACCTTAATCCAAACCCACACCCATCTCTCCCTCCTCACCCCAACTTCTCACCCCTCCCTTCCACAACAGAACAATCACAGTACCCTGTGCATCTCCCCTCTCCCAGCCCATGGATGTAGAACCCAACCCAACCAAACTACACATCTGGCAGCAGAATCTCAACAAATCATGCACAACCCAACACTCACTACTCCATAATGAATCATCTCGTGGATGGGACATCTACACCCTACAGGAACCATGCATCACGAATACCCATAATACCATCTCTAGCCCTAAATTTTATACTGTCTACCCCTCTACTCACCTACTCACTCCTAGGTCCCCAACCCGCACCGTCACCTTAACATCTACCAATATTGACTCAAACTCATGGAAACAACTCCTGTGTCTCTCTCCCAATGTTGTCGTCATCCAACTCCATGGTCCCTGGGGATTCTGTATGATTATCAATGTGTACAATGACAGCATCTCCCACGAGACCAAGCAGTGCCTAGACGAATTCCTGGACACTAATGCTCTACTGATTCAACCTACCCCAAACAATCATGTCATCTGGCTAGGGGGCTTTAACAGACACCACCCCCTCTGGGATGACAACAACAACACACAACCATTCACCACAGCCCATCCCAATAGAGCTCAACCATTCATCAACCTACTAGACAAATACGGGATGACTATGGTCCTCCCAAAAGGTATTCCCACTCTCCAGCTTTCCAATTTGAAGAACTGGACATGTCCCGATAACATCTTCTGTACTAACCACTCTTTGGACATCTTCTCCAGCTGTGAGACTAACCCTGCTCTCCGAGGCCCAAAAACTGACCATGTCCCCATCAACAGTGTCCTGGAACTAGATATCCCCACCACCAACATAGAGCCCACTCACAACTTTCGTAACACCAACTGGGAAAAATTTAATGAGAATCTCCGATCCAACCTCGCTCCTCTACACCCCCCACTCCCAATACTTGATGAGGATATGTTCTACTCCACTGCTCGTAAACTAACAGAAGTTATCCAGGAAACCATCAAACAGACCATGCTGATATCCAAACCATCCCCCTACAATGGTGGTGGACACACGACCTCACTGTTAGACAATGCGAACTAGCAACTCTACACCATCACGCCTACAACCTTTGCTCTACACCCAATCACCCGCTACATGAAACTCTACACCTCAAATGTAATCAGTACTCCGAAGAGATCAGAAGGGAGAAAAAACAACACTGGATAGACTGGCTCGAGCAAATTGACGGTAACGACATATGGGTCACTAACAAGTATATTTCATCCTTAGTAGGAGACGGGGGTGCTGCAAAATACCAACCCTCAAGATTGTTACGACACTACTGCACCGTAGGTTCTGGACCGTAGGTGAAGCGTACAAGATACTAGTAGCTGGCACTCAGAAGTAGCCAGAAGACTTAGGAGGGATTCCTAACAGGCCAGAAGATACGTGGTATATTGCATAGAACTAGCTGGGGAGCCAGTTCTACAACACTGGGGTTTATATAAATTTACAGGATCACGCATAGACCAAGCTATGTGCAATGGTAGACTAATCTAAATGGGGAAGAGCCTCATGGGAGCTGGCAGGCATGCCAAGAGGTGATGGGATCAAAGAGGCAGCGCGGTTCAGAATGGAAATAAAGGAACCAGTCTAGTGGTACATCAAAAGGGGGCAGTAAAACTGCCAAGGTGAAACAGGGAAACAAGGGCTGTGTTAATCTGGGAGATCAACACAGGAATGGAATAGTGGTCCAAAGTAATGGCAGTACTTGTCCATATGATAGGAAGTGAGGGTTAATGCTTTAACGTCGTAAGTAACAGGAATAGGAGTGGACCGAACCATTGGTTTGTAACAACGGCAAGAAGGACAGTAAGGGCCACTGTCAAGGCAAGTGCTCTGAGGAGGGACAGGAGAAGCAGGATAAACGCAAGCAGGCTCACGCCGCCAGCGCCAACGCCGACTCCACCCCCACTGCCTCAT
>JBBPNY010000674.1:0-13388 GCA_038091165.1 Rubroboletus pulcherrimus
TGTGCAGCTTCCATCAATGCCCATCAACGCATCACTCCCGGTCGAGGACTACAGTGGACAAGGTCGCAATGCATGCAAAAATCCTACACTTTTTGTCTCCTTTGTAACGGTTGGTTGCTCCGTCTTCTCACGAGGTATGAGATTTGAGAATAGCCAGAACGGAGAAACGAATCTAAGCTGAAGACTGGGAAAACCGCAGTCCCGCAACAGCCACAGGCCCATGTGGAACATGAGTCGTAGCGTAAGTGGGAGCTGTAGCGGGAGCCGTAGCGAACTCGCTCAAGGATCGCGAGGTTCGAAACATACATGAAAGGGAGACCGGATAAATGTAGAGGAAATGGGGTGCTCATTATCACTTATCAGTGCACTTATCAGTGAAACGGTTAGCCGAGAGCTGCCAATTGATTGCCAAGGACCTCGGGTACCAGTTGGTGAAATGATGGACAAACCTTATTAGAATCAGAATATCTGGTCGCAACATGCAAATACCACCTGGCCCATCTTCCATCACTACGTACTTCCCTAGCTTGGCCAGGCGGCTCACCGTTTCTGCACTTGGCGAGGGTCACAGCGACACGAGAAGTATGAATATGGCCCTCGGTGGAAAGGCATCAACATGACGTGCGATATGATAGTACAATGCCGAGAGTCATTTCTACAAAACTGGCCAATGTGTCATGGTCCAGTGAGTAACAAACTTTCTGTACAGCAACCGCCGAGTGGTCAGATCGTCAGACCGAGTCCTAGTCACTGTCCGGCCCACTGATGGCCAGCAATGGAGACCAATACCCTTCATGGTACCATTCATATCCAATGATTATGACCTGGGCACTCCATCAGGCCCATCCTCAAAACCATGAGGTACTTGACTCAATGTTGAGGACTTTGATGGCCGATCATTAATGTATTAGCCGCATGCTTCGACGCTCCACAGCGTTGGTCACCTTCTCTCGTTATACATCATGATGTATTGTGCGCATCAGGAATTTGGTGGTGCGGAGGGTGAGTTCATCCTGACATCTTGCTATGCATTATGAGATAGCAGTGTACCGTGATAAGTTTATTATTCTCTTTAGTTTCCCAGTGTTATGTAGTAGAAGCTCGATGCCCGCTCTTTCAGCGAGATAGGTTGGCGGGCACCATCTAACGATAAATGAAAATAGAAGTTTTTAGTTTTCACAGGCATTTACTCTCGAGCGCTCTCGTTCCATGGGCCCCGCAATGATGTGTGTATTTTGTAGACATGACATGTGGATGAAATGCAGACATGAATACATAGTGGGAACAAGGATAGTTTACATACGAATAGCAGTACTGTATCTAAAATGTGCCATGACTGTCATGCATGTCCGTAAGTGCGACACGACGCAGGTGCTGTATCGGTGTCAGCGTGCAAATATGTAGATCAAGCAGACACAAATTGTTCTAGCTCCTTTCCCGAACATAGCTGACATAGGAATGTCGAGGCTGTCTAGGATACGACCTAGCCGGCGACAACCGCCTCATGGCCCATTTCCGCACGTACCAGGTGATGGCTGCCACCAAGAGCACAGCTACGATTGCGCCAATGATAATCCCTGCCGTCGTGCCCGCCTTCGTGCCAGTCGAGGTACTCGAACTCGTTGGGGCTGCCTCAGGAGGACTGACCGGCGAACCATCGGAATTAGGGTTCCCCTCGAACGGCCAGTAAGCACCGCCAGTGGGAGGTTCGACGCAAGTTAGGCTGTCACCATCCGAAACAGACGCGAAGTCAAATTGTGTCGTAGACTTTTGAACGTTACTCGAGTCGATGACGAAAGCAGCGGGAGATGGGGTAGGGTCGCTGGAGGTGCAATTCGGGCCACGTTCGCCAATGAATGAAGTGTTGCCGACGAGAACGTTGTTCTCGACGGTGAAATTCGTGGCTGAACTCATGGCAACACCATAGCTAAATGCCCCGGTGAGCTGGTTGTCCTGCACTACCCCACCGGTGCTGACGTTGTTGCCGTACCGGTTTCCGAACCAGGTGCGAGGGCCAATAGCGATACCGACTCTACATTGATTCAGATGAGGCCGTTGAGAGGGGTAAGGAAATAGACATACTTGATAATGGCATTGTAGTTGTTGGTTCCTTTCGTCTCTGATCCTTGGGGGGGTTGAGAAGCGAAGCCACCGGCGATGCTATTGTTGGTTACAACGACACCGTTGTAGTCCCCTCCATATGGTGAAATATCTACCATATTGATACCCCCCAATAGGGTATGCTACGGTATTACCATCTTAGGGCCTTCAAGTTGACTTAGACATCAAGAACGTACTGTCTCCACCCATATCGTATTATTCTCGACGCGGGTACCCGGAGCTCCGAAGAGGACAATACCACCGTCCGTGGGATTGTTGATCATGTTGTTTTTTATCACGCTGTTGCGGCACGCGACACTGATACCATCTGCCCATTGTTGAAAGAGGTCGGAACCTGCTGGACCGATATCGTTGTTTTGGATGGTAACGCCAGAGCAGCTGAGGTTCCCTTGCGACACATGGAGACAGGACCAACCCCGTGGATCGAAGGAGTGAACGAACTCGACGACCTGGTTGGTGTTGGAGCCACCCATTTCGATGTTTGCACCCCCGGTCGTCGGTGGCGCACCGAGACGTGTGCCATTGATCTGCATGGCGCGTCAAGGGATGAGAAGAAAATGCATATAAGAAATCTGTCACCTGCACGTTGCGTAGCTTGACACCACCGCAGTTGGCACATGTTCCGTCCACGGCCGTAGTATGACCTGTCCCGTTTGCCACAGGGCCATCGACGACCAGCGTCGCTCTAGTAGAATCAGTTGGATAACCAGCCGTGCTAATTTCTTGGTTCTGCGCAGCGAACAGAAGTGGAGCAGTGATGATGTATTGTTGACCGGCACAAAGACTGAGGGTATAGCCTGAACCGGAAGAGTTGAGAAGCGTGTTCAAACGGTCTGTTAGGGTATTTGCAGGGTCAGGGGATTCGCAATTCGATGTACCCCTTGGGATATAGGATCTAAAGCGAATACGAGTCAGCACGCGAATGCGTAATGGAGGCCAACACATTGACCTATGGAAATGCTTGAGATGCATGGTCCCGAAACACTAAGAAAACGACACTGGCAAAGAAAAAACGAACGACTGGTTGAGAAGGGTGACACTGGCCCCACTACTATTATATGTACTGTTGGAACAATAATTATAAAGCTGAAAGGTCGCTCCAATTGAATTGCATTGTGGATTTTCCCACGTGACCTCGACGTGTCGGCGTGTCAGAACTCCGTCGTAATGCACATAGCCGAAGTCAAAAGCTCAAACTATTCTCTGTATGGTGAGTTCATCGATAGATCTATGCTGTAAAGGTTTCCAGAAGTTCGTTATTTCCTTTTTAGATTAGCAGCTGATGCCGAGCAAGCTCGGGTCTCTTATCTGTGCAAGGGCTTGGCAAGAGCCAATCAGCCAGTGGAGAATTCCGACTGGGTGGTCTCGGCGCTAGGCTCAAGGACTAACCCAAGACATGGCACACGGGCGACACGAGAGAGTCAACCGCATTGGAACGAAATATACGCCTGCAAGTCGTCGCTGAGGAATTCTACGGGTACATCGATCTGCTGTGAGCACGCAGCTGTGTTTATGGTTTTATTCATGCTCTTAATGGCTCCCATTCGCCTCAGATCTCGCACTCACACAAGTTTGCTGCTGTACAGTGCACAACGTGCCCCACCTGACGAGACACACACAGACGACGACAAGCCCAAGTGTGCATGTTACTTGGTGCTTATCCTTCGGATCGTCTGTGTACTCGCCAGGCACCACCCACTCCACCTCACACGGCACGCGTGCATGCTATGACACAGTATCCTGAGTACTTTATATACCGATCCTGCTACCTAGGTAGCCACAACACACTGGCACTCCTCTCGACTGTTTTTGGTTTATTTCACAGATTCTAGTTCTAGTAAATCCAGCACCTCCATTGGTGACTGAGAAAATGTAAGTACAAGGCTTATTGCATTCACTCCTGCTAAGTACGGTAGTACCTCAGCCCTGCCATTGCTGTCCTTGTGGTAGCCTTCATCAATTCATAGCTCCTTATTATACGCATTGCCCAATATGTTACTATTCAGATTCGTTGTCATGTGTATTCAAAGATTTATTGCTTCTCGTCAGCCTGCATACGCGGTGGATTTTAGTAAATTATTTTAATATTTTAAGTAATATCTTACCCAAGTAGACTCCACGTGACCCGATATCAAGTACAGTGCTCGCTGGGGCCCAGGGCCCGTCGCAGTTCGAGCGCGACAGCAGGTGTACGGGCAGATGGGTAAGATTAACCTATTACACTTATGCGCGGTCACTGACGAGTCGCAGAGTCTTCGGTGGCCAAGCAACTCGTAGACAAGATATACGAAAAGAGAAAAGCTGCAGCACTCGAATTAGAAAAGTAATGCTGCGCTTCTGTTTCGCGTCTACCCACTCAGACTCCACTGCGCAGGCAGATTCGCGAATGTCACCAACAAGGCGACCACCGTCGTATCAACCAGATCATCGAACAACTCGTGGACATGTTCAGTAATGCGTCCAACCCACTTCACATCCGAAACGGTGGTTTGATCGGTCTGGCCGGAACTGCCATCGCTCTTGGCGTCGATGTTGCCCCGTACATGGACAAGTTCGTCGAACCCGTCCTCGCGTGCTTTACCGACTCGGAGAACAGGATAAGATACTTCTCTGCCGAATGCTTGTACAACATCGCCAAGGTCTCCAAGGGCGAGGTCCTCATCTATTTCAACCCCATCTTCGATGCTCTCAGCAAGGTATTTCACCTATAACTTATACTTTACTACACGGGGGCTGAGGCACTTTTAGCTTGCTGCAGACTCGGAGGTGTCCGTCAAGAATGGCGCTGAGCTCCTCGACCGCCTTTTGAAGGATATTGTAGCCGAAACTGCCTCTGTGTATATCCCACAATACCCAGAGACAGAGAGAATACGCAATCAATACGAGTCTCAGGAGCAGAGTATACTTGTACCATATCCTGAGGATTCCCTCCTCAATATCAACTCATCCCCCAGGAAGGCATTTTCGCTTGCCCGGTTTATCCCTCTTCTCCAAGATCGCATCTTTGTCGTCAGCCCGTTCACACGGAGTTACCTTGTATCTTGGATCACGGTTCTTGATTCGGTACCAGAACTCGAACTCGTCTCTTATCTTCCTGATTTCCTCGACGGCCTTCTGTCAGTGTCTCTTAACCCGATATCCCCTTGCCACTGAAACGATTCATCCAGGAAGTACCTCTCTGACCCTACCGAGGATGTTCGCATCGCTACCGAGAACATCTTGGCAGACTTCCTTCGCGAGATACGTGACATCAGCACTCTTCGCCACCGTCAGGAAGAAATCGTGGAATTATCGGATCAGCGTCGAACAGATGAAAAGCTTCCTGATATCACGTTGTCTCATTCGGAACGTGCCCTGTTCATCCGCGAAAATGACATCACACATGATCATGATGGTGAGTTGAGTGAGCAGAAATCCGAGAAGGACAATCGAAATACTGGAGGTGGGGTTTCTTTCACTTTGCACCTATCCCTACCCACGAGTTGTAGCCTGGATACCCGGTCAAGGGGTTCGGATAGATTACGCGGCGATAATTGAGATCCTGATTCAGCAGCTGGACGGACAGCGTTAGTCGCACAGTTACACGCAAACTTCTGACGCTAAGTTCGCTTTTCAACAGATGACGAAATTCAGCAATCTACAGCTCTAAGATGGCTGGCGGAGTTCTTGGCTTTCGCACAAGAAGTTATGCTTCCTTTTACACCTCGTCTCATTCCGGCGATCCTACCCAACCTTGCACATCACGTTCCCATGATCCAGTCGGCGGCCACACGAACGAATAAACTTCTCACGAAAGTCATCCAAGATTTACCCTACCCTGTAGGGAAATCATCTCGGCAGTCGACCGTCGAAAAGTCAACATCCTCACGCACCTTCACCGGTTCACCGACGCCTCCCGCCCCACCGGTGCTCTCGTCCCGTCAATCGACCCTTCAACTGGGTCCCCAAAGAGATGCGTCCTCTCCTGAGTCTATCGTGGACGGCCAACCTTCCACTGCTTCGGACAAAACCGCATCACCTCAAACTCAGAAATCTCGCTCTGGTACTGCTGTGTCCACAGCATCGGAGATACCCAGTCGCCCACAATCCAGAACGTCCTCGATTAGTACATCTGCTCCACCCGCCCCTGCGGTAGTTGCTCCGACGCTGCCATCACCTGTCCAAGAAGAGCAGCGTGAGGATGAAGACATCTTTGATTACGTAGCGACCGTGAATGAATTGACGATACAATTTCTGAGCGAACATGAGCAGACCAGGGTAGCGGCGTTACAGTGGCTTCTCATGCTCCATCAAAAAGCGCCAAAGAAGGTATGCGGCCGCCAATAACATAGGAGCTACTTCGGCTCATGCTGTTCTAGATTTTGGCCATGGAAGACGGTACCTTTCCTGCACTGCTCAAAACGCTCTCAGATCCATCTGAAGAGGTTTGGTGATGTGCATCACTGTCCTCTAGCGTTCTGAAGCTACGCTTTCTAGGTGATTAAACACGACTTGCAGCTTCTTGCACAAATATCTTCTAGTTCGGAGGAGAGCTACTTCCGGGTCTTCATGATGAATCTCCTCGAGCTATTTAGCACAGACAGGAAATTGCTGGAAGCACGGGGAAGTTTGATTATCCGGCAGCTCTGTTTGAATCTCAACACCGAACGGATATATCGTACGTTTGCAGAGATTCTAGAGAAAGAAGAGGTATCGCCATGGTCTTTGAGTCTCTGATTTCGTTCTCTGATGAACTGCAGGATCTGGAGTTTGCCAGCGATATCGTTCAGAAGCTGAATACGATACTTGTTACCTCACCGGAACTCGCCGAGTTCAGGAAACGACTAAAAAGTTTAGAAACGCGGGTGCGTGTCTCCACCTGCGCGGTTAATTGACGCTGATTAGATCCGTGTTCTCCAGCAAGACGGACAAGCGCTGTTCACGACACTTTACCGGTCATGGTGTCACAACGCAGTTTCTGTATTCTCACTCTGCTTATTAGCGCAAGCGTATGAACATGCCTCTAACCTTTTATCGATATTGTACGACAAACTCGCATTCATGTTTTTCTTTAAACCAACTCACTGATGCATAGCGCGGACCTCGAAATGACTGTGGCCATGTTGGTGCAAATTGACAAACTTGTCCAGCTAATCGAGTCTCCGGTGTTCACATGTAACCCTTTTTCCCTTCTACAACTGGTATTGTCTGATGTGTAGCAACCGAAGATCTTCGTCTCCAACTCCTCGAGCCCGAACGCTATCCTTACTTGTTCAAGTGTCTATATGGTCTCCTTATGTTGTTGCCCCAAAGCAGTGCATTTGTATCTCTTCGTAATCGCCTCAACGCAGTCAACTCTGCCGGTTTCCTACATATCGCACCCAAATCGTACGTCCTCCAGACGACACGTTTCCTTATCCCCAATCTAACCCTGACCTCGCAGGAACGTGTCGTCGATATCCACACGCGCCAAGGTTGGACCAAGCGAAATAAAATGGCAAGATCTCCTCAGTCATTTTCGCGTCGTCCAAGCAAAGCACGAGAAAGCACGCCGACAAGCCCTCGGAACAGACAGCCTCCCGTTTGCCGGGTTCGAGACCAAGACGACTGACCCTTCGTCGTCGAAATCTGCTGACGGTGGGAGTGGGAGCGCACCTGGGCCTTCCATGCGACGGCGTGCGACGGGTGCTGATCCAACGCCCCCGACTGGGACGGGAGTATCGGGACGACCTGCGTTGTCGCCGTTAAATCCGAGAGCGAGACAGAATGGATTGTTGTCGGCGGCAATGATGGGACAGGGGACGCAGTCGTTACCGGGGTCCGTGATGGGTTCAACGGATGGGTCGTCACTGGCGATGCAGCAGCAGAAGCAACGACGGGCGGGGTTACCGGTGACGTTGGGTCCACGGAAGAGTTGAGTGGGAATGGTAGGTGTGTTTTGGTTGTGATCAGGGGACTTTCTTTTTTTTCTTTTCTGCTTCAACTATACTTGCTTTCGTTCACGATGGATATTGGGTGTCTGATGTTGCAACTTTGCATGCATGCTTGCCGCACGGGGACGGAGGGTTTCCATACAGCGTCCATAAAGAAGGAAGGAGGCGTGCCAGCGACGATCGTCGTGTCATCAGATCTACATGGATCAGTTACTCTGGGGAAAGAACTGCATCATAACACCCCAGGTTGGAGATGATTAATATTGGCGACGGTCACATCGAGACGGAAGCTTCAGCTGAGTATCATCACTACCGAGCTTTGATGGCAACAATCCCCGACTCCCGTGGTAGCGGAGGAGCATCCGTTTAACTCCGTACGGCCGTAGGAACGAGGATGAGAATTAGTTATGAGTCATCAACGTTTCAACTATGAACTGTGAATAAGGTTCCAATGGACGGTTTGGCTTCATTGTTCTGCTCTGAACACGAACTTCTGGGAGTCGGGGACCGGCGCCCGCGCCGCTATGATCACTAACAATTGTGCCAGTTATCCAGTTATTGCTGTGATTCTCCGACATGCACGATGATAAAGTAATAGGCTTGTGCGACACACGAAGAACACCTTCACATCCGTGCCTTGGCAGGTACTACCAGGTTCGATCGAATAATCGATATATCGTCATCGGTAAGTCCACAGAAATTCTTCACATAATTTTCTACGCCGCCATACTTGTCCCTGAAGAGACTCAGAGTTGCGTGCATCGTCTCATATCTGACCCGGAAGCAGCAGTGAGGCTATGAGCGCGAAAGAGGGGCATCGATCGTACGTACCGGGAGGTGAGCATCCGGAGTGCAAGTTCGGAGTTGGCGGCGAACAGAGGCTCTTGCAAGAGCCGTCTGAGGACCTTTTCGCGATCTGGTTCGCGGCCTATTCGGGTCAAAGAGTAATCTTGGCAGACGAAATGGTTCTCCACGGATGCAAGCTATGCGGGGGTAAGCCATGATAATGTTACCTCGTTGGGCCGGCGTACTTTGAATAGAATGGCAGCAACAATGCCGGTGCGATCTTTCCCCGCTGGAATGACATTCTGTCAATGAGAAGCACCAGATGATGGGATGCGAAAGCGGACCTGTGCAGTGGAATAAAAAAGGAGCGTTTGGTCTATCCCGAACGTGTCGAAGAATAATACCAAACGCGCAACCACCGTGGTCTAGTATTTGAGAGTATAACTTCATAAATGCCTGCACAAGCGCTCAGCGGGGATCGATTTGATGAATGGTAGTTGCCGCTATACCTCCGTAGTACCGCTTGCGTACAGCTCAAATTTTCTACCGAAATAAGTGTAACCGAAGAACATCAAGTCGTTGACGCCAACGCACCTCGCCATGCTTTCTGGACTATAGTCCTCGTTTGTAAAGACAGGCGTGCGCAATATTTGCACACCCTCGATAGTGGGTATTGGAGTGCAGTATTTCTGCATCTCTGGATCCGATCTAAGATCAAAAACAGTAGTGATCCCGAGTGCCCTCATCTGTTGAATGCCTGATATACATCACATCAGAAGGTGCCACGAGGCTTGCGAAGATGGTGTGGAAGCTAAAAACCTTCTTCCGTGATATTGGAGAGCTCCGCGCCGCGAAAGGCATAGCCGGGCTTCGTCATGAGATTGGGTGTAGTAGTGGGGTAGAACCCTAGATCGCGGACGTTGCACACCCCGGATATTTGCACAAAGGGGGGTCTCGAGAGGACGTCGGCGACATATACAGGGTCCAACGCTTCCAGGGAGTTGTCCGCCGCGGTCATAATGAGCAACGAAAGGAAGAAGGGTAGGAAAGGTACCAGCCGTAATTATATGGACCCGAGTCGGGACGTCCCCGTCATAATAATAACACGCGCTGGACACGTGATGCGACGAAAGGGTAGACAGTCGTTTAGGGCAGGCAGTCTCGCGCCAAATACCGTATGCGAGTCTTGGCGCGTCGCGAGATTCCTTGACTTTCGACATCTACTACTAGCAGAGACAGACGATGGACATTGATGGTTTATCGTCGCCACCAGCACCGAGGTCGTCGTTGCCGCCGAGCAGCGCACCAAATCCAACGGCGTCATCCAACGGCACCCCAAGATCAGTCAGACGGCCAGCGACGGATGCGCTGGCGTTTGGCAACAGCGAAACACAAGGAGCTCAGGGAGAAGATGAAACAGGCGCAAGGCCCAGGCGGAGACCGAGAAACCAGCCAGGTGGCGACATTCCAATGGTTAGGGACGCGGTAGGCGAGAGCGTTTGCGAAAGCTTTGAAACGTTTCTGAAAACGTGAGTGATGATTGGGTGGACGTGTTTCCGTGCCTCACCGCGTCGTGGTCTAGTTTTACTGAAGATGTCGCTCTACCGTCTACGCCTGCCTCTGATGGCGGCTTACCCGAAGTGGCGGATGGAGAGCTGGTATATGTCCAGCAGATCCACACCATGCGGGAATACGAAATCACGACGCTCTACGTGGATTATGGTCACCTTTTACAGAGAGACGACGTCCTTGCGGACGCAATCCAGAAGCAATACTACAGATTCCTCCCGTACCTGCGTCGCGCCCTTCACAACTTGGTCGCAGAGTATGAACCCGAATATCTCAAAATAAATCCGACCGCTGCCACCACGGACTCTTCGAACCTCCAATCCCGCGAATTCAACATTGCATTGTATCATCTCCCTTTGGTCTCTGGCATTCGGGATCTCCGCACAGATAAAATCGGTACGCTGATGAGCATCAGCGGTACAGTGACGAGAACAAGTGAAGTCAGGCCTGAGCTACTGTACGGAAGTTTCATTTGCGAAGTTTGTGGTGGTCTCGTCAACGAGATAGAACAACAATTCAAGTATACCGAGGTACAATTTCAACAGTCCTGTAGTTGATGCCTTCCTAACCACCCGACGTGCAGCCCAGTTTGTGTCCCAACCCAACCTGCGGTAACCGTTCTGCATGGCAGCTTCAAATCGATACCTCCAAATTCACGGATTGGCAAAAGGTTCGCATTCAGGAAAATCCTTCCGAGATACCAACTGGCTCTATGCCCCGGTCTCTTGATGTCATCCTTCGGTCCGAGCTCGTTGAACGGGCAAAAGCCGGAGATAAATGTGTATTTACAGGAACATTCATCGTCGTGCCAGATGTCAGCCAACTTGGATTACCCGGTGGAAACAAGGCGGAGCTTATGCGCGAGGCGAGCAAAAGCGGGGCGAATGCTGCAACGGGGGGTGTTAGCGGGGGTGTAACAGGCCTGAAGAGTCTCGGTGTGCGGGATCTGCAGTATAAAACAGCTTTCTTGGCATGCATGGTACATGATGCTGATGGCAGAGTGAGTGGCATACATGCGCATTAACACAACGACTAATGTTGGCTACAGGGTGGTACCAATGTCCGTGGTGAGGAAGAAGACGGCGAGGAGGATGGACAAGCCTTCCTCAGATCACTAACTGAGCCTGAATTCGATGAACTCAAGAGCATGATCGACTCGGACCACATCTACTCACGCCTCGTGGAGAGTGTAGCGCCAACAGTCTATGGTCATGAAATTGTAAAGAAGGGGCTCTTGTTGCAATTGATGGGCGGTGTACACAAGCAAACCGCCGAAGGTATGCACTTGCGTGGCGACATCAACATTTGCATCGTTGGAGATCCGTCGACGTCAAAGTCGCAGTTCCTAAAGTGCATATTAATCCCCTTCCAATTCACAAGTGCAAACTAACCAGGTATCTGCCAGGTATATCTGTTCCTTCCTGCCTCGCGCAGTCTACACTTCTGGAAAGGCATCCTCTGCTGCTGGTCTCACCGCCGCAGTTGTAAAGGACGAAGAAACAGGTGACTTTACCATCGAGGCTGGTGCCCTGATGCTAGCGGACAACGGTATATGCGCCATTGACGAGTTCGATAAGATGGATATCTCGGATCAAGTGGCTATCCACGAAGCCATGGAACAGCAAACGATATCCATAGCCAAAGCTGGAATTCATGCTACACTCAACGCCCGGACGTCGATTCTGGCTGCTGCGAATCCTGTCAGCGGACGATACGACAGGAAGAAAACGCTCAGGGCAAACCTTGCTATGAGTGCGCCAATCATGAGTAGGTTCGATTTGTTCTTTGTGGTCCTCGATGAGTGCGACGAAAAAACGGACTTGAACATTGCCAAGCATATCGTTAATGTCCATCGTTTCCAAGATGAGGCTATCAATCCAGAATTCAGCACGGAGGCCTTGCAGCGTTATATCCGCTACGCAAGAACATTTAGTCCCAAGGTGAGGAAACAGCTTGTTGAGTCCGCAGGCTTTGCTGACTCCTCGTAGCTCACACCCGAAGCAGCGGATATCTTGGTTGAAAAGTACAGAGTCTTGCGGCAAGATGACGCTACTGGTGTAGGTCGAAACTCGTATCGGATTACTGTCCGACAGCTCGAAAGTATGATCCGTCTCAGCGAAGCGATTGCCCGTGCCAACTGTACGGCTGAGATAACTCCCGCCTTCGTGCGCGAAGCATACACACTCTTGCGGCAATCCATCATACATGTCGAACAGGACGATATCGACTTTGACGAGGAAGAGCTCGAGGGCGAGCGTGGTGCCAACGGGAACGCAGCGCAGGCTGCGAACGGGCTTGACGAGAGTCAGGACGTGGAGATGTCATCGGCTGAGATTGAAGCGATGGATGCGGCGGAGGAGAGCTCTTTAGGATTGAACCGTGTGGCGACAAGCAGTGGTATTGGACCGCCATCGACGTCGCGGGCAGGGAGCGCGTTCCCAGAAGCACCTGCCCCTGCCCCGCCTCAGCCAAGACGACGAATGGTTATCACTCACGACAAATACATGACGTTGCAGAGTCTCGTGGTGTTGCATATTTCTGCAACGGAACAAGAGACTGGACAAGGGATCGACAGGGACGAGCTCATCGACTGGTACCTTGAACTCAAGGAATCGGAGGTACAGGACGTCGAAGAACTGGAGTACGAAAAGGAACTCATCACGAAGCTTTTGAGGAAGTTGGTGAAGGTACGGAAGTTCAGCGTACCGATTCTTGGCTCAGTTTGACCGAAATGAATTGCTTCATTGCAGGATAAGTTCCTTCTGGAAGCTCGTGGGGACGTGCAAGATTCGTTGCCAGAGTCTGCCAGTGATGGAACGGTGCAACAGTCTTCCTCCTCGGGGCAGGCGGGAGAGAATGACCGTGTGTACTACATGGTTCATCCTTCGGTAGATACGGAAGGGGAATCTTCCCATCCGTGATTATGGGTCTGAAGGTTGGATATCCTGGACGGTCTTCGTCGACCTGCGTGTTGGTTTACCTGTTGTTTTGTTGCTGTAT
>JBBPNY010000675.1:0-13382 GCA_038091165.1 Rubroboletus pulcherrimus
GTTTGGTCAAGCTCGCCCTTCAGGTTTCCGACCCCAACCCTCGGTGCCTTCTGGACCCTCCCCAGCTTTGCTCGTCTCCGGACCCTTGTCCTCCGTATACCTCTTCTTTCCGCCATACCTCAGCTTCACATCTGGACCACTCGGTACATCATACGGTTCGTCCTTGCTGACAGTCCGATATTCCTCCGTCCCTGCACCCGCCCGGCTCCACGGCCCAGAAGGCGGCTCGTATGCGCTCTGCGCGGCGTCTGAGGTCGCATCCACCTTGTATATAGGGTTGTTGGGTGGAGGTGTGTCGTCGCCGTCCACGAAGTAACTCTCTGCGCCGTGTGAGACAGGGTTTGGCGGGTTGCGTTGTGGTGGGGTTGTACGGCTTCCGTGGGTGGTGCGGAAAAGAAGCCTGGAACTTGGGCCGGTTGGGGCTGCGGAAAGTCGACGGAATATTGCTGTGGTTGGCAACATGGTGTAGGGTGTAGTGTGTTGGGCAAAGTATGAATAGGAGTCGCCTCAGTTAAATATATTCCAATGGGCTGGAATGACATCATGGCACTCGGCTGTGCGTACTGTACATGGCTAATAGCTGTGGTAAATAAGGTGCACGATGCAATACATCAAGTTATAGTTCCACAGCTATTCAACCACTTTCTTCTTCTTATCTTCCACAATCTCAACGTTTGCCGTAGGGATTCCTTTGAGGACGCCTGTGTTATTCTCGATTAGCTCCAGAATCTCGTCAGACACGTCCCCTTGAACGACAATCTCGTCTTGCCCTTGTGCATTCTTCGTAACAGACGCGCCTGTTGCAAATTTCTGTGCCAGAAACTTGGCTGCCTTCTTCAACTCGATGTCTATCACACACGGCGTGTTCATCAGCAAGGCTGTCACTCGTGAAGGCACGCGCAAGCAACCCACCAAACGCTTCGAGGCCATGGATAGCCGTGACAAACTTGCGCTTATTCCGCTCGATGCGTTTGATCGTGATTTGCGAAGCCTGCCGATATATGGGTCAACTGGTCAGCTCAGAAACGATGGACTTAAGAGCCCACCATCTTCTTCTTCAGGGCAGCATCCGCCTTGGCCTCTGCCTTTGCTTCCTTCTTTGCAACATCCTTCTCGAGCTTGGCCTGAGCCTCCAAGCTGAGCGTGCCGAGTTTCGACTGGAGAGCCTCTGATCGGTACGATCGTCAAGGGCTTGATCGTGTGATGAAGTAGGGATCGCTCACCTTCCGAGTAGTACTTCTCAGACAGTTGGGGGTGAGCCGCATGTAACCATTCCTTGCACCTGGTCAAACTCGATCCAAATTCACAGTACTCTGGAGGAAACGTGCAAACTATGTCGAGAAAAGTGTTTTAAAGCGGGGAGTGTTGGAGAAGGGAGATGCCATACTTCCGCAATAGAGGACCTGCACAGGCTGGATAGCCAGAGGTTCTTGCTGGTCGGTCGAAGACATTATCAGATCGCGACCACGTTGATTACTCAGCATACCCGTTCTCGAATTATATTTCATAGTAACATCCAATGCAATTAGTACGATTATACCTCCGTGCTGCAGACTCGCTAGGAAACGATGCCTCTCCGAGCTTTGCCCTGTTGCGTCCATCTGTTGAGCCGTTGCGTCGCCAGCGTTTTCCGCTAGTCTGGTGACCAGACAGGTCTATGAGGCAAGCCGTTCGCCAGACTAGTTTTCAACCACACCCCGATCGTTTCACCCTTGGGACCACTAGGTAGGGTTTCTTTGCGCGTGCAAATCCACCTAACAGGCGTCTTCTCTCCGCTGCTCCCCCCTTCGAGATATAATATTGATATGCTCAACTCGAAGATATCAGAACCGTATCAGTCAGCATGATAATGATGTTAGATCTGTGCTCAAGCGACGTCGCGCGCCGCTCAAAAACGAGAAGGGATTAAAGGGGCAAATTTACGCTCGTCCAAAAAAGATGCGCAGCCCATTCCAAAATTCGTTTCAGAAAGCCGATCAAATCGTGGCAGGGTGCCCCGCACTCTCGACTGCAATTCGGTAGAGGAAGTCCAGGCTCCGCTCGGCAGAGCCTTTGGGATGTAACAACCAGTATTATCGTTTCAGCAAACTGGATGCGTCGGTAACCATCGGTAATCACTTGGGTACCATTGGGTACCACCGGATACTTCGAGGCGTATCTTTTCAACCCCCCTGCTTTGCATCAAAGTGAACAGCAGTACTATCACTCATGCAGACTCTTCTGGCCGCTGCTCCAGGCATAGCCATGGCGCAGATATTGCAACCGCCGTATGCCACCCCAACCTTTGCTTCACTCTCCAGCAACGCTTGGCCCAGTGATTCTGAGTGGGCTTCGTTGAACAACTCAGTCAGTGGGCGCCTTCAAGCCCTCAGGCCGTGGGCGGCTGTTTGCTATACTTCTGACCCCCTCTATAACCCGGAGGAATGTCAGTCGGTCCATTCGGGATACAGAAATGACACGCAGGTATGTTTTAACATATATCGCGTACTGCGCACACCACTATAATATTGACTACAATTCCTCCAGCGCGAAGCAGCTCCCGCTGCGCTTCTGTGGCCGAACTGGGAGTCGTGTGGTTACGGCCAGGGCTGTGTTATGAACTACACCAACCCTCAACCAATCAACGGCGCAACGTGCTATCAAGGATCGATCCCGCCTTACAGCGTCTCGATCCTAGATGCACAAGACGCGAGTATTGTCGTCGAGTGGGCAACCGCTCATAATGTCAAACTTACCGTAAGGAATACAGGTTTATTTTATTTTTGTTTGATATGGGCTCTATTCACTGAAGAGGACTAGGTCATGACCTTCAAGGCCGTTCTGCTGCTCCATCCACTCTTCAGGTGAACACTCACCTGATGGATAATCTCAGCTACGTGCCAGAGTTCGTTCCCCAGGGATCGGATGCTGCCCCTGTTCCCGCTTTGACTATGGGCGCCGGCGCGCAGATCGATAATAGTAAGCACCCAAATTCTTCTATATCCCAGTGTTCAAACCGCGTGTGGTATAGTTTACAGTTATGCTACGGCCCAAAACTTTTCTCCGGTCATTGGTGCTTGTTTGACTGTTGGAGCCGGTGAGTAAACCCCTAAACTTCTCAGGCTTATCATTCACTCGCGAACGCAGCCGGGGGTTTCCTCCAAGGAGGTGGACACAGCATGTAAGCAAGACATCTTTTTTTTGCGCGAGACACATTTCCCAGACAATCTTCGTTCCGGTATAGGTTAACGCCTGCGTATGGGCTCGCTGTAAGATACCACTTGAAACCCGTGAATCCGGTCAAGCTGACTATTTCGAAAACAGGTAGACAGTGCTCTCGAGTTCGAGGTAATTTCGCTTGCTCTAGATTTTACATTCTGTTATATTATGTGAACGGCAGGTTGTCACTGCAGATGGGACGATCAGGGTGGCAAATGAAGCTCAGAATTCTGACTTGTTTTGGGCTCTTCGTGGAGGGGGGGCAGGTAGCTGGGGTATTGTCAGTGCGTACCAATCCATATCGTCCCCACGATGTTGTCTTGATTCTGGTAGCCTCCGCTACTATTCGGGTGTACCCTCCGGTTGCGATCGGAGCTTCTTTCCTTACCATCCTCCCCAACACCTCCCAAAATGTGACTACTCTTGGTATTGAATTCATTAGCTTGGTGGCCAAATACCAGAACTGGTGGATCAACATGGGTATTGGGAGCGATTTCGTCGTGTTCCAGGACCAATACTTGCTTGTATGTCTTCCTGACTGTTCGCTCGTCCGTCCACTTACCAATCACCCCATACCATCAGTATCTTTATTGGCCTGTAACCACGGCTGATCTGCCTGACCTCTACCCCTTCTTCGAAGAACTCGGGAGTCTCTCGTCAAACTACACGGTGACCTCGAACACAACGTTAGCGTCAATGTCCCCCACGATCAGCGCCGCCGTCGAGCAAATCTTCGGTCCTCTCTTCGACGCGTTCAATCGCTACGGCGCATCGAACCAATTCGCCTCCCGCCTCGTCCCCAAATCTTACATCGACCCCTCTAACCCCTCGTCAATCACAGCCGTTGCCGAGGCAATTTGGAACGGACTGCAGATCGTCAACGGACCACTTCAGTCAAACGCAACAGGCCTATTTGGCACTGTTCCAGTTTTCATCATGGGAGACATGCCCGCCGCCACGTCCAAGTTGGTAAACGAGACCGGCGCGAACCCAGGGCTATACGCAGCCGGGTGGCATGTCGCCTACGCTGCGTGAGTGCTTGACGCTTTCCCTGAGTCGTCGACGGGAAGACTGATTTTGAATAATGCTGATCGCTTCGCAGGTCATGGACGCTCGGGATCAGCGCTACGACTTACTCGGAGGTCACAACGGCCATTCATGATGCTGTCTCACCGTTGACCGCTTTAGGGATCAAGAGTAGCTACCAGAACGAAGGAGACGCGTTTGAAGCAGACTGGCAAGAAGGTACATAACGACTTTTTGTTTTCCTTCTCGAAGAGAATCGGTCACATGCTTACGATGGTAATTCCAGCCTTCTTCGGGTACAAGTATGCGGAGCTATCGTCCATCAAGCAGAAATACGACCCCAAAAACTGTGAGTCCTAGCGTGCTTTAAGACATGAGCGTTAACGAATGGTGGCAGTCTTCACGTCATACAAGGTAAACATCCCCCCCGAGTGATGCGTTCAACTATGTTCATGATGTCCTCCAGGGTGTCGCTTCTGTGACAAATCTTAGTCCTTACCAATGTTATACTGACAAAGAGAGCGAGCTCCTTTAGATACTACCCTGACTGTAACTATCTAGTATAGCACAGTCCAAACTTGGGGCGAAAGTTAAAGGAGTGGAATGGAGGAACTGTCGTCGATATAATTATCTGCGTCTGGGAACCTACTTAACGAGCATCACTCAAGGTCCATTTGCATTGAATCATCCCCCTCCGTATGCTTCGCCCCACTCGACGTTGGTTCACCTTCAACGCTAAGTGACGTGTTGGGCGATAGCTGCTGCAGTGCCTGGTCAGGTGAAGGGTGCCGTGCTGATGGTGGTGAAGGCGTGCGCAGCGCAGCTCGCTTCTTTGATCGTGCTGAGAGGTTAAAAAAGCCACATTTGGGGCAAACATATTCTGTCCAGATGATAGTCAACAGATGGTACACCGCAACTATGCAAGGGGCACTGACGCGTATCTTCCCATACAGTTTCTTTAACAAGACCGTTGTGGGCAAAACATTTCTGACAGATGAGTGCATAGCGTGAAGCAGCGACAGTCGCAGATTGCTCGTCATCATCACCCAGGATCGTATCTGCAAGCTTGTCGTACCAGTGTTTACGTGCAGCTTGGATGGGCTGGGGAGTTGCTAAATGGGCTGGTGTGTCAGCATAGCAAGTGACTGGCAGACAGCAGTACACACGGGAGAGTTGCAACACCGGTCCTCGAACCTGTCCATTGGGCGTTTGCATATGTTGCTGCTGTGGCGCAAATGGGGTCTGGGGCACGGAAGGAGGGGGAACGTTTCGCCTCCGCAAGGGTGTGGCCCCTAGACTGAGCGGTGACTGCTCGTCGTACTTCTCAATGAGATTTCGCGTGTTATAATAATTTGTTTTCTTCTTGATCTCTTCTACCGTGTCACGTTGCTTCTTGAGCACCTCCATGAGCGTCTTTTCTGAACGCAAGTGATTGATGGTCAGAGGATAAGTGGACAATGAGGACCGACGAACCTTCGCGGTTGCCCTTCCACGAGTACCATATCTGCATCATCCTCCGTGCAAACAAGATTCTGTAGGATCCAGATATGAGCCTGCTACTAAGTGAAGATAATGCCACATACAGAATGGGTCCAACGACCATCCCTGCCGTCCCGAATTTCGCTTCGTGCCACGTCGAGGGCAACCTCCGCGTATACCATAGACTGACATATGCAAACCAGATGAAAAACGTCCCGAGCGTGAACTGCAGCGTTGTGCGTCGTTCGCGCAGGCGGATCTCGGCGAGACGCGTCTGACGATTCTGCACGTTTGCTGCGAGTCTAGAAAGGATTGTTTCATAATCCTCAGATTTTCCCTGTTAAACGCGTTGGCTTCTGAGTTTTGAAATTTGAGCTGTAGTGATTGCTGACCTTTCGAAACCAACGGGTGAGGAAGGACATCGCGGGACCTGAGGAGAGAGACTCAGATGAGGGGCAACGTCAGGATACCACAAATTTAGATACCGAGTCCACACAGCCACCACGTGGAGAAGTCCAGTCAGAAAACAAAAGAAAACAAAAGAAACGACGTGCCGTGGAATAAGACAAGTCACTCCACATATCTTGACTTTGGGAAACCCCGAGAAACACCGTGTGGTAAAGGGTCGCGGTGTACAAGTGGGCCTGGCCCAGCTATTAGCTTACACCTTACAGTATTTTTGAAACTCGGCACAAGACACTGCCGTATTGCCGGGTCGACCTGTATGGTACCCCTAGTACTACTACTAGTAGTCTATGTCTTTCACAAAGGCACATAATACTTGACTAGGTGAGCAACAGAAAATCACTATCTGTGACTACCTGTAGGCTACATTACCCAAGTGCTCCAGGACAACAAGAACTTACATTCTCCATCTACTGATGACATTCCAATAATCTCTTACTTACCAAGAATGCCCACAATGCAGAGAGTCGAGATGTTGTAACATGAACTATGAATACAAGTGATACACTCTTTCTTGCATGCTTTTCATGTCTGCAATGCCAACATGACCTCAGTCCAGAAAACCAGTTGAGTACGGACCCACAACCGTCATACACAGCGACCAGTAGTGACAACAGTCTGAGTCAAGTTTATGTCGAGCCAGGGTCAAAGTTGCCACTGCCGACACTTTTGATTGTTCGTCCTGTTGTCAGGTGAGTCCGCTGAGCGCTCAGCGGTTGTGCTCGTTACCCCCATGGCGCAGGCTCTTCAAAGTCAAACAAGGCTGACCGTTCCAGTTCGCCAAATCTGGGTGGATTAGATAACCCTGCCAAGTAAGCTTGATTAGGTAAAATTTGATACTAGGAGCGCGCCGACATCGATCACCCATCTTGTCTTTTTTCGCTTTCCAGAGATGCCGCCTTCAGCATCGAAGCAGAAACGACTTGCAGAGAAAGCTGCAAAGCAAGCAGTAAGGCAACAAAATGGAGGTGCAACGTCTACCTCGACACCTACGGGATCAGTTATTGGTAGCGCCGTCAACACTCCACTCACCAGTGTCTCCGCTGCAAACAGCACCGATGACCTGACTTCTATGGCAAAACTTCAAATCGCAACGGAGAGGTACATATTTATGTTGCATAATTATGGGATCTTGACTGAACGTAGCGTAGGAGTGCTGCTGGAGTGCTTGTCTCTGATCCAAAAGGTCGAGATATCAAAATTGATTCTTACACGCTTTCATTCCACGGCCGCCTGCTCATCGAGGGTGCCGAGATAGCTCTTAACTATGGACAGCGGTACGGTCTCTTGGGCGAGAATGGATCTGGAAAGGTTCGTTTAGCCATCGCTGCCGCGTGACGATCGTTCATGACATTACAGTCAACATTCCTTCATTCATTGGCGGAGCGCGACATCGAGATTCCTCACCACATTGATATTTATCTTGTAAGGGGAGAAGCTGAACCATCCGAGGTCAACGCGCTCGATTTCATCATTGCCTCTGCGAAAGAGAAAGTTGCCAAACTCGAAAAGCGGATCGAAGACCTATCTGTCGCCGACGAGGTGGATGAGGCAGCCCTCGATGCCGCATATGAAGAACTCGAAGAATTGGATCCGAACACATTTGAAGTAAAGGCAGGAAGCATTCTCCACGGTCTAGGTTTCAGTCAAACAATGATGCAGAAGCCGACCAAGGATATGAGTGGTGGTTGGCGAATGAGAGTGGCCCTCGCTCGAGCTCTGTTCGTGAAACCGCATCTGCTGCTACTTGACGAACCAACGAACCATCTCGATCTGGGTGCGGTCGTCTGGTTGGAGGCCTACCTGTCCACATATAACCACATTCTCGTCATCACGTCCCATTCGCAAGATTTCATGGACTCCGTATGTACCAACATCATGGACCTGACGATGAAGAAAAAGCTTGTGTACTACACGGGTAATTACTCGACCTACGTTCGCACGAAGAAAGAGAACGAGGTGAACCAGATGAAAGCGTACAACAAACAACAAGAGGAAATCGCCCACATCAAAAAGTAAGGAGGCAATCGGATTCCTCACAATCCGCTCACAAACTCCAATTAGATTCATTGCGTCAGCCGGTACATACGCCAACCTTGTGAAACAAGCCAAATCAAAGCAAAAGATTATCGACAAAATGGAAGCGGCAGGTCTTATAGAGAAGGTTGAAACCCCACGGCCCTTGCGCTTCCACTTTGAAGATATCCGCAAGCTCCCGCCTCCTATCATCGCCTTCAATGACGCCGCTTTCTCGTACTCGGGAAGACGTAATGATTACCTGTACGAGCATCTGTCATTCGGTATCGAGTGAGTAGCGGCCTGCAATCTGCGTGGAGATTGTTTCTCAATTTTCGCTGTGACGCACAGCATGGACTCTCGCATCGCCATCCTTGGTGCAAATGGTGCAGGAAAATCTACCCTTCTCAACCTTATTACCGGCCTGTTCCAACCGTGCGAGGGAACGATCTCTAAGCACGCCGCTCTAAAACTGGCGAAATACTCGCAACACTCCGCAGACCAACTTCCATACGACAAATCGCCAATCGAGTACTTCCAGACCTTATTTGCCGAGAAATATCCTGAGAAAGACGGACAAGTGAGTCTACCCAGCCTCCTAACTACGCACTTATCTCACGCCGCTTCCCCGATACAGGCATGGCGGCAGCAGCTCGGCAGATTTGGTCTTTCCGGCGCACATCAGGTTTCTCCTATCAGACAGCTGTCAGACGGTCTGCGGAATCGGTGAGAATACTGATCTCCGAGAGGGGCTGAACCGGAGCTGATCCATTAAACCAGCGTCGTGTTCGCACAGCTAGCTATGGAACACCCACACATACTTCTGCTAGGTACGTCGCACCATCATCTCGGCAGACAATTGACGCCAACGCCGTCGAATAGACGAACCCACGAACCATTTGGATATGGGTTCTATTGATGCCTTGGCTCTTGCCATCAAAGAGTTTGAAGGTGGTGTTGTGATCGTTTCCCATGATTTCCGTGCGTATTCCATGGTCTCACTGCCTGTCGTTCGCTCTTAGTAATATATTTTTTCATTTCATGACCAGGTCTCATTTCGCAAGTCGCCGAAGATCTTTGGGAAGTCAAGGACAAAACTGTTCGCAACCTCTCAAAGGAAGATATCACGATCATCGATTACAAGAAGAACCTCATCCGACAGAGTAAGCGTCTTCGACAACTCCCACGCGTGCACGCCTGACATTTATCTGTAGGCCAAGCAGCACTCGAGAAAGCGAAGCTCATCGGCAAGAATACAGCGAAGGGCAAGACATAAGTAAGATTGACGAATAACCATACAAGACATGCACCTCCTACGCTCTACATCACGATCCTGTCTTAGATTCAGGTTTCCACACGTTCATTGCGTGCACGCGTACAGTCTCGACTTCCATGTAGCTTCAATCTCTACAAATGACACATTCAGTTCCCTCTACCATGAACCGTGAGGTTGTGAATTGTGCTTGCTCCGATGGGTCGATCGATCCGGAGGATCTCTCTAACCCCGTTTGCACAAAAGCAAGAGTGGGTTCTCCGAGGTCTGATGCGCACGACGAGTTGAATGGAGAGACAACGCGCTCCCCACGAGGCACCGTCCTAGTGATGAACCTAACTCAGTATCCGGGATGACTGAACTCCGAGCCAGTGGGTGGCACTGTCATATACATATTTTCGATCCATAATAACGGACCGCACCTCATCTTCGCGCCCCGCAATCGACTCGGAAATGCGAAAGCTGTTGGTCAGACGACGTCGCGTTGACCAAACCTGCCATGTTGAAGGGGGCGTGGTCTATCATCGATCGTGATAATAATGCACAACGGCAATCGGATGACTCCTGCCCAACGGTATGTACATACAGGCCTGTCCGAGGTTTTCGCTCGGAGATGTCAACGCGATGAAATCGATCCACCGTTATAACTGGTGCATGCTTCGATTCGGTGTACACGCCGGACTGGGAAAGACTGCCTGCCGAAGTGTCACCCTGCAGATGCTGACTGAGAGTCGGATAAAGACATGCCGGCGGTGTCCTCGTGGCATCGGACGCGGCGCCTCAGTCCGTGTGTCAGGAAACGGAGGGGAGTGCCTGCTCAATAACAACCTCTTACAATCTCTTACAAAGGACTCGTTTTTGGAAGGGTCGCTTACAACGGACATATTAAACAGGTGCAACGCGACTCGGTGCCAGCTTTTTCCCGTGCTCCTCGCAGAAAACGAGGGGAGGGAGTGTTTCGTAGTCCGGTGTCCGGAGTCGAGGAACGGTGAGACCGCATAATTGCAATACCCGAACGAGGACATCCCCAAAGTTTGGTTCAAGGTCGAAAACCGCAACAACACCACATCGCGTGGCACGTAAAATTCTGTACATCGACGCACCTGACTTCTAGTTTCACTCTATCAACCATGGATGATGAGACACAGGCGAAATTACCACTTAAAGCTAACGGAAAAACACACAATGAGAAACGAATATCTGGCACGGGGAGTGTCCGGTATCGTAACACAGTGGTCGATTATGCACAACATGAGCAGGCGACGAGAGAATCTTGCACTGGTTCCCCCGCGTAGACGTGGGGTATCAGCGTCATACCCTAAAACATCACTCGGGTGATGGATAGATCCTCAAACAATAATGGGCAGATGTAAACCGTAGGAAGACTGGGATGGCAGTAGTTGTTGTGGGATCGGTTGTCCTTGATACCCACTAGGCAACGGAAGCTGGGCCTGGGAACCGTGAACAGGGTATGAGTTGTAATTGGGTTGCGGGGGGAGATGAACGTTGTTGCTAGTTGGACTGGCAGAGTAGCTACCGTAGCTAGCCTGTCGCTGAAGAGCGCCGGGGAGAGGGTAATTGTGTGGCTGGTTTTGGCCCGGAGGAATGATAGGGGGGCCATAGGGCGGGGCTTGCTGTGAATAGGTGTTGTACTGCTGGGGAGGGCCTTGAAGAGGAATCTGCTGTGGGTATCCATTGTACGGCTGGGCAGGGGATCCTTGTGGAAGGACTTGCGGAGGATACGCGCCGTAATTCTGGTATTGTGTAGCAGGTGCCGCGTTGAACTGAGGTTGAACCACTGGAGCACCAGAGGTGCCGGTAGCGGCTTCTTTGACCGAAACGGTCCAAATACTACTGCCATGGATGGCATTGATGATAGCATACAAGAAGATGACATCGCAGTATATGAACGCTAAGGATATAGCATGAGCACCTAAACCGTGAACGGCAACAATGACCATACCGCAGAAGAAATTCATGAAGGCAAAGGCCTCTACAACCGTGAATTCGTAGCAAATCTGATTGGCCGCAGGATCTGGTGAGATGGTTCGTCACTTCGATGGTCCCGTGTTGACGAAACGATTGGCTCACAATCGTCATAAACACATCCAGCAGGGAAGTGGTATGCCTTTCCGGCGACAGTATCACCGGCAGTTCCTCCCCATAGAATCCACAAAAGAACTGCCATGTAATTCGTCCATGTTAAACAACTGAAATTTGACGACGGGCCATTACGCACGGAACCAGATGATTTCGAATAGGACCATGGAAGTGAAGACGCGATTGCGCAAATTACCCAAAACCAAGCTATTCGCACTGTCAAGACAATAGACAAGCAAAACGAAGGGGTTTTCACTCACAGCAGCGGGAGGGAGAGGATCGTCAGACATGCTACAACAAGCCCAAATGGAGCAAAGGACAAGTAGACGTCCGTATGCCCAGCGACTAGGTACTCGATATGAGCACAAATGCCCAACACGACGAGCGAGAAGAGTGTGACAAGTACTGGAAATTTGTGTAGAGATCAATCCCTTTTCGGGTGAACACCGCTATCAGGATATGATTAGACTCACTAAAGACGATTACTCTGAACAAGGGAATGATAGCCATCTTCTCACTGGCTACAGTGGCGGGAAAATGGGAAAATTGAAAGCGAAGAGAGGAAAGACAACCCGAGCTGCCGTCATCTTCAAATGTGAACTAAACTTATAATATAATCGGCCTTATACAAGATATATCGACTGTCACATATGTCGTATTAGGTCACTACTGGAGACTACTATATACTCACCTGTCAGAGTTGCCCCCAAGAAGCGGAGCACGACAGCACAATCGTTTGCGTAAACTGGCATGGGCCTGGCCAAGAATGTTGACAAATAAGAGGATGTCAGAGTCTGCGAATGATCTGGTGAAAGTCAAGTTGTCATATGAAACCTGCTAGAAGATAGCTGATGCTAATTTTCTTATTTACCTTCCAGACTTCGAGCCTAGCCTATCTGCAAAGACGGTATGTGAGAGTAGCGCTTGTCGACTCTACCACTGGCCATTTGAGAGTTGTGATTGTAGGGCGGCTAGCAAAAAAGGAAATTCAGGGTCGTAAAACCGAATTGCACTTGCAGGTGCCTGCTGCAGGTGCCCCGCCGCACTCTGACGTCTGCAATTCAGTGGAGGTCTTGGCCACCACTGCCACCCGCCAAGAGAGCCAAGAGATCAGGACTCTGTGCCAACAGCATCGTCAGATCCGTGTAAATCGTCTTCACGGGCTATTGTTATTGGGGCACGGCATAAGTTACACCTCGGCTGACATTGCGCGTGGACTACGTATGAGTTGTCGGCGTCCTTCCGACACCCAAGAATCATTGCCAAAACCGGTGAAGCCAGCTTTTAAAATCTGATGGGCCGTCCGTTACCGAGGTTTAAGTTTTATAGCCGGGGGTAAAATATTGAACAGTTTCTCGTGGTGCATACTAATACTAGCTTGGAATTTTTTTGTTTTATTGAGGAGTAACAAACCACACTTGCCCAAATTGAGACGAGAGTTACGGGACCCTTGAAGTGTCATATATATTTGGTCCCCGATAGCACCAGGCATGTTTCCCACCCAACAGGCCAGCATTGCTGAGAGTCGTGGCTCGTGAAGAATAACATCACCAAGGTTTTGAGAGTTGATCTCATTTTTTGGCATTATATCAACCATGTCCCCTGCCTTCGTTGGTCAGTACTGTCAGTACCTCGGTCCGGGATTCGCGGCTGCAGTGGGTGGTCGTGCGAATCCTAATTAATTACATAATCGTGTATGCTGCGTGAAGTACACCACTACACATCATATCTACTGAAACATGTGCATGATCAACCTAAAATGTGGTTGATGTATGGTAGGTATATGCTGGCTATGCATGTCGTTGACAGTAACTGCGGCATTAGG
>JBBPNY010000676.1:0-13379 GCA_038091165.1 Rubroboletus pulcherrimus
ATGGACATCTACGCCGCCTCATGCAACCCCCCCCGCAGAGCAAAGCGTCTCCGCTCAGATTCCCGCCCCCCTCCCCCCCAACAGGACCACCCTCCCTCCGTAGCGTCCACCCCGTCTCAGCCCGACGACGACGACGACGACGACCCACAACACCCTCCCCCAAAGCGTCGTGGTCGTAGGCCAGGCACCCTCTCGCGTGCCGCCCGCGAGGCACAGCGCAAAATAAACCATTCTCTTATCGAGAAAGCGCGCCGCACAAAAATTAATGATGCTCTGGCCACGTTGCGGGACCTCGTCCCTCCCGAGTATAAACGTCCCTCCGACAACCAACCAGACGACTCTGACGACGATGAACCCGACGCCATGAAGCCCGCCCAAAAGCCAAAGGCTTCGGGCGAAAAGGAGTTCAAGCTCGAAATTCTCGTCCGCACCGTAACGTATCTCCAAGACCTCACAGAAAAGGTCAAGCAACTCGAGCACAGTGGCTGTCCCCGTTGCAGAGTGCCCATCTCCTTGACTCCCGATAACACCTCCAGGACCAGGTCGGCCGACGACGTCCACTCCCACGACCTTGCCACCTCCAGGTCCTCCCCTCCCGCGCCCCGTCTTCCCTCCATCTCCGCATGGCTACCCTCGTCTGTCGAGGACCAGCGCGCCCTCCTTCTCACGCCCTCACAATCACCTGCCTTTGACGGGACCGTCGGCGCGAGGTCTACTCAACTACCCACCCCGCCTACCTCGGCAACATGCGCACCCGCCACGGTTGGATTCCCAATCCCACCCGTGCTCACGCTTCCTTCTCCGAGCACGTTCCTTCCACCCACTGCCCCCCACTTGCAGCCGCGTTTCTCCGGCTTCACCCCTCGTGTGAACACGAAAGCGTCACCCGTGGCATCTCCCGTCCATACCCCCGACGACGAGACCGCTGCCTCGCTCTTGCTCCGCATGAGCACCACCTCCCCTCGCACAGCGTCCAATGTTGTTGTCCCTGTACGACCAGTCGAGACGGCCGACACCAGGCATCCATCGAGTGCGGGGTATGCCTTGACGCCGAGCAGGCTACTGGGTTTGAGCGCAGAAAGATAAGGATAAGGTACGATAAGTCTAGGGTGTCTTCCCATATCGTTGCACGACTCGTATCCCACCTCGTTTGAATATTTCGGTTGTACGTTGACGAAGGACCTGCACTATACGCGTGTATGTATTAGTAGTACTACAGATGTTTACTCTTGTTTACGACGAGCCTTGTTCTCTGCCAAAACGCATGTGGAGACCTGCGTCCAGGAGCCCTTGGCTGCTGCGCGCTCACCGACGACCGTTCTCTTCCACCCCCGATGCCGTCCAAAACGAACTGACCAACTCGCGGTCACAGAAAAGGACAGAGCGTAAACGACGACAAGGGGTCAGCGTTTCTCACTTGCAAATCCTGACGCGCACATCCTCACATCACCAGTAAACAGGGTGACACCTTTCTTGACCACGTCATCGTCCACGTCCGAGGCGGTACGCCCCCCTCTTCCTCTCCATACCACCTAATCCTACTCATTCCTCGTGCCAAGGTAGAGGCGGAAACGGCTGCGTCGCGTTCCACCGCGAAAAGTTCAAGGCCATGGGTCCCCCCTCGGGCGGAAATGGCGGTCGGGGTGGAGACGTCTACGTGATGCCCACCCCCGAACTCACCACGCTCTCCTCAATCCCGAAGCGCGTCCGTGGTCTGCCCGGCAATCACGGCCGCGGCACGTGGCAAAACGGTCGAAACGCCGCACCGACGGTCATCAAAGTCCCGCTTGGGACCGTCGTGCGTGAGCTCCCCCCCGATGATCCGCGACACGCCAAGGACGAGTGGGATGCGGAAGAGGAGGCGCTCGAGGCGCTCAGTTTCGAGGCGCGCCGCGCCAAGATGTTGGAGCGCAGGTGGGTGCATTATCCGCGCTACGAGGACGACAATCTCCAGAGGGACGTATTCAAGCAAGCCGAAGCGGCGCTCTGGAGGGAAGAACGCGAGCGACGCTGGGCGCAGAGGCAGAGGGCGAATCATCCGATTCATCTCGACTTGAGCGAGGTCGAGCGTGTCGTCGAGGACGTCAACGCGCCGCTTGCGCTTGGGAAAACGGAGTATCTGGGTCACTTGATCGCGAGGGGTGGTAATGGTGGTTTGGGCAATCCTCATTTCTTGTCCCCCGTCAACCGCTCGCCCAAGTTTGCCACCAAGGGACATGATGCTGAGCGCGTCACACTGGAACTCGAGCTCAAAATCATTGCGGACGTCGGGTTTGTCGGTATGCCCAACGCTGGCAAGAGCACGTTGCTGCGCGCTCTGACGGGTGGCCGTGCCAAGACAGAGGTGGCGAGCTATGCATTCACAACGTTGAACCCAGTCGTGGGCGTCATTCGGGTCGCTGACGATGGTACCTTTGAGGGCGAACTCCATGACGTTCACGTCTTTGAGGAGACCGCCGTCGAGGAAGCCCGGCGTCTGGAACACATGACAGTAGACACAGAACCAGAGCCAGATGTGACGGAGGCGACACCCGAACCATCTGCATCCTCTCCGGAGCACCACTCTCCTACCGTCGCCAACCTCTCCGCGCTCGACCAGTTTGCCATTCTCGAATCCTTTCGGTTCACGATCGCGGACAATCCCGGTCTGATTTCACGTGCGTCCGAGGACGTCGGTCTCGGGCACTCGTTTTTGCGGTCGATCGAGCGTTCGCATGCGCTCGTCTATGTTGTCGATCTCGATGGGCCTGCGCCGTGGGACGACCTTGGGATTCTTCGTGAGGAATTGGACAAGTACCAGCCTGGGATGAGCGACAAGGCGCGTCTCGTCATTGCCAACAAGGCTGATCTGCTTGCGAGCGATGGGGACGCGCACGCGGTGACCGAGGCGCGGGAAAAGTTGCGTCGGTTGGAGGCGTACGTTAAGACCGAGATGGCTGTGGGTGGCCAGATGGACGTTGTCCCGATCTCGGCCAAGTACGGGCAAAATTTGAAAAAGGTGGTGGGGTTGATGCAGAGGTATGTGAAGGAGGCGAGGGAGGGGAGAGACGGAGACTAGCAAGAGTTTGGGTACATTGACGTTTTCATGTGCCTTGCTAATTAATCTTAATGTATCTTCGATGACGTTTTCCTACTAGCTTGATCCCCTGGTGTCCGTTGGCTGAGAGCCTGCGCCGAGCGCTCGGATCTGAGGGAGCAAGACTCCCTCGAGCCCTATTCCTCCCCACTCCGCCGTGCGACACCGTCGCCACGATTCTCCGCGCACCAATGCCATCAATCTCTCTCGTCGCCATCGCTCATCTACCCACCATGCAACGTCGAGATGAACACGATCTCGTCGCCACTCTTGAGCACATACGCGCCCTCACCTTCCAACTCCCAATCCGTATCGTTAATGAGGACGAGAATACCCGGACGACTTTAGATCATGTGCGTACGCGCGTCAGTGACCGTATTGCAGGGGATGGGGAGAACACGTACACGGTATCGCCTTCCATAAAGAGTTGGGGACGTTCCGTGAGGACGTGCGTGCGTAGATGATGCATCAGATACGTCACGTCCGTCGATTGCGTCGACTCCGATGTCGAGGGGGAGGGGACGACGGCGGGGAGGGAGAGCGTGTGTGTACGTTGGTTTCCAAAGAGTAGCTCGAGGCCGCCGTTAAACTCGACTCTGAGATCGATCGTCGACGTGTGTGACATGGCCTAGGTGGCAGTGGCAGTGGCAGTGGCAGGATCCGCCGTTGACAGGGAATCGTGTACGGCAAAGAAGAACGTGTGGTGTGGATGGCTGTCGGGCATATGGTGTAGCTGGTTATCACATCCGCTTAGCATGGTGCTGAGTGCGGGGGGTCTCCGGTTCGAGTCCGGATTTGTCCACACTTTTTTCTTTCCCTTTTGTTTTTTTTCTCAAATGAAAGTGTTTATAGCTTATTTGTTCTTCGACCTTCGGAGCGCATACGCACGTTCTTGATCGAGGGGTGTCATGTGGGTGAACAAGAGATCATGAGGATTTATCGGTGCTTCGAACCGTTCAAGTGACATATGTAACATACGCTGGAGGTGAAAGCGACTCGTGCTCGTCGACATCCCAGAGGTTAGATTTGCAAAGCCCAGAAGGACAAGGGCCCGGGAAATACTGTTTAGCAGCTCGCCAGGCCCGCCCAGGAAGAAAGTCCTTCGAAGCACACACTCTTTACCCAAGTACCGAAAGCACTCAGTGTCATACACGGACATGACATATTCGAGAGATGAAGGGAATGACTCAGGAGCGAATGTGTCAGATGCTGTCAGATATGTCCTAGCTAGTTGGCCAACGCTTGCAATTTCGATTCCGCATTTTTCCATCCCTCCAGAGCGCCGTTCAACTCATCCATCCATTCCCATCGCCTGAGAATCTCCTGCTTCAGGGTTTCCATGCCCTCCCTCTCATACGCACTGATGCCCCTCTCATCCAGATCATCCTCCTTTCTCGTCCCATCATACCACCCTGGTGCCATGAATGGGTACATCCATGCAGTCGACAACGAAAGGCTCGCTACAGAACAAGCAAGCGGGAGGCGAATCTCTTCGTAGATGCGGAGGGCCTCTGGGACGCGATGGAGCGTGGTAAGAGGGTGTGCGATGAGCCGGCCAACTACAAATGCATCCTAGACGTGTTTGGGTGACAATGAATGAGAGAGAAAATTAGGGACACGACGCACTTCGATCGCTTGACCCGCACCGACACCGAAATGAGGTGACATGGCGTGACACTGCAAATTCGTCTTTCATCAACGGGGACGTGCCTATAATACCCAACCTGAGAAAGACGCACCGCATCTCCGATAAGTGCGACCCTCTTTCGTACGCAAAATGGAAGTGGCTTCACGACGTGCAGCGCCCACTTGCTCAGCTTCTCACAGAGCTGTATCGTGTGCTGCTTAGACTAGCAAGGTTTATTCAGTGTGGAGAGAGGTCACCTTCACCACTGTCCTCGCGTCAGGCTCGAAGTTGTCAAAATATCCAACTACCTGTTCAGGACTCGCGTCGGATACCGAGTGTCCTTCATAACGTGTGCCCGTCAAACTCGGATCGCTGGTGATAACCGCAACGTTGATGATAGTCCCATTGGCAATGGGATAGGTGACAAGGCACTGCGAACGGTGAATAAGTGAATCTGAACATCAAGGCAGAACCAAACATGTCTACCCTGCCTTTTCCGATGTACTGTATCCCAGCGGAGTGAGATGTAGAATTATGCATCGTGTAATTGACTGCTCACTGCTGACATCTCTTTTAACGAGAGATGTTCTGGGTCTTCCTTCCTCAACGTCTCCGCAGGGACGAGTGAACGATATACTGACATCCCTGTGAAACTCGCATCGATGTATTGTTTAAGATCAGTCTTGTCATCGCCATTGTCTTCGGATGCTGTTTCGAACATCTTCTTGCGAACAACTGAGCGAACTCCGTCGGCTCCAATGAGTACATCAGTGGTCGCAGTAGTTCCATCCGCGAACTCGAGCCTAATGGGTGACGTCGAGTGCGCATCTTGTTGTTCCGCTTCCACGTAATTGACGAGCCGCTTCCTGGAATGCACTGTGCATGATGCTGGAAGGTGCCTTTCCAGGATAGCTACCAAGTGCTGACGATGCATGGCAGAGGGACCATCTTTGCCCACTTGCATGAGACAAGTCCTGACAATCGAAAACAAGAGAACGTACAACGAAAGACGCTCTGGAACCAGGGGTATCCGCCCTCACGTATGTCTGATCGCCTTGTATTCGCGCCTGACGTGGTGGTCAGACCGAAAGCGACATTATCGAGAATTGTTCCTCACCACGGTTGCCTCCAGGACGGCGCGTAACGATTTGTTGGAGCTCATCGAACAACCCAAGTTCGATCATAACTTCGTGTGTCTGCCTCCATAAAGTGATTCCTACACCGGCAGTGTCGATAGAATCGTGTGCTTCGTATAGATCAATGGGTATAGAAGGGTCGTATTTTCCGATCGTAATAGCGAGGACAAGACCGCCGATACCAGCGCCACTGGAAAGGGACTTGAGTCGCGGGCTCGAGCGTGAACATAGCTACGCACCAGATGGCAACACGGAACTTGGGTCCCGACTGAGAGAATGAGAGCGAAGCGGACATTGTATTGTAGTGCAGCTAGGAAAATGACGAGACGATATCTGACCTGCGGAAAGACGGTCGCTTTTATGTCGTCCGTAAATCGGATATACTAGGCCATCCATCAACTTGACCGGTCGATGCGTGAGCAATTGACGTGATCCTGATTACACGGTTGGATGCGATTCGAGTGCGGAGATAGAGATGCGATTGCGACGCAACCGGCACTAGTCCTAGTCAACGCTGTTAATAGTACTGACTCGTGATGCCGTCGGAGTGATACAACAAAGTTTGTGGAAGCGAATGCAGATCAGATGGCTGAGGCGCTGCAAAGCGAGTCAGATCTGATAAAATGATATGGCCCTCTGTCACGAGTAAATCAGGTTTCGTAGCCAAGTAAAAGCAAAGCCTCCTCTCGCTGTTCTTGTTCTGAGCTTTAACCCCGGTCCACCGTCTCTGATAACGCACACCCGGGGATCTTGGCAAATCAGGGGAAGTTGTTGGCTATGGTGGCAAGCATGGTTCACGAAGTCCGCCCATCGAGCACTGCCACGGGTGCCGGTGAACAACTGACCACTGGCCACCGGGCAAGCTCCACAGTCGGTCAAATTTCGGGGCAGAAGACGTTGGCGCATGCTATAGAAACCTTGCTCTGAGACCGGAACAGGCCAACACTGGGTCAGCAGAATGAATGGTCCGAACCAATCATATGATCGAGCTGCCGAGTGCGCTCAGGGCTAGGAAGTAGGATGTTTCTAGATGGTGTCGCAGTAGTGGGCCTATACTATCTTGTGGCCCAGGTAGAGTACACATACGTGCTTGGTCAGACCATCCCGGGATACGCAAATACTGGAGAACTGGAGTGGAGAACTCGAATGTAGAACGAATTGGGGAGGAAGAAGGGAAACGAATTCCCCCGCACAGTATGCTCGGGAAGAAAGGACAGCCGGAATGGTATTTGTCACAACATGTCCCGCCCTGCCAAAACATCTTCATCGTCAGATGTTAGTGTTCTACTACGAGGCGCCGTCCGCCGTATAGCTGATTAACAACAGCGCTCCGACGAAGTACTTCCAGCTCCTTGACAGCTTCGTTGTACGCAAACGAAAGTTTAGCTGGATTCTCCTCCACCTGTGAACACGTTCACCAGTCGAGTCGCTGTAAAGAGAAGAGGAACAGCTTACCTGCATGCTACGGAACGTATCCTTTGTCCTCCGCAAAAAATAATTACGGAAGTTGTAAGAACTGAATGACCGTGCTGCACGAAGAGTAGAGCTGTAGAGACTGAGAATTGCTCGAGGTGATGGTGGAGTGGCCATTGAAGGGTGTGTGGCGCAGACTTGCAAAAGCGATATCAATATTGTGATCTCGGACACTGACTCGTTTATCGCGTCGAGCACGACAACGGCGATGAAGTACTTTTCCATTCGCGGACACCCAGGCGAGCAGTCCTTCGAAGACGTGCGTCGCATCGTCTCTGCCACCCTCTATGCTGATGTCGGACTCGTGCCAGGTTGTCCTCGCTGGCCTCGCCCCAGACGGTGGGCTCTACATTCCAAAAGATATCCCAAGTCTTCCTGAAAACTGGCGATTTGAATGGGCCCCTCTTTCCTACCAACAGCTCGCCATCAACATCCTCTCACTCTTCATCTCCCCCGATGAGCTTCCTCCAGCCGATCTCATTTCGCTCGTCAACAGGACATACGCCGTTGGCCCGTCCGCGTTTCGCCATCCATCTATCACACCTCTCGTTGAACTCGATCCTAAAACACACGTACTCGAACTGTTCCACGGGCCCACCTATGCATTCAAGGACCTTGCGCTCCAGCTCGTTGGAAACCTCTTCGAATACTTTCTCGATAGACGCAATTCCCGGAAAGCTCCTGGAGAACCACCAGAGAAGCTCACTGTTGTCGGTGCCACCAGTGGCGACACTGGAAGTGCTGCTATCTACGGCCTGCGAAACAAAGCCAACATATCCGTTTTCATTCTCTTTCCTCAGGGGCGAGTCTCACCGATCCAGGAAGCTCAGATGACGACCGTCCTCGACGAGAACGTCCATAACTTGTCTGTCAGCGGGACATTTGACAACTGTCAGGTAAACGCAGCCTCCATCGCTCTGTACTGACAGGTATAGTGTAACCCTTCCCACAGGATATCCTCAAATCCCTCCTAGCTGACAAGCAGTTTAACGAAAAACATCGTCTGGGGGCAGTGAATTCCATCAACTGGGCCCGTATTCTCGTACAGATTGTCTACTACTTCTCTGCCTACCTTCAGCTTCTTAATAACCCCACCGTCGATGTCGAACATTCCGAGATCCAATTTGTTGTGCCCACGGGTAACTTTGGTGACGTCCTTGCAGGGTACTACGCCAAACGTATGGGCCTGCCTATGGGTCAACTTGGCATTGCCACAAATTCGAACGACATTCTCGCCCGATTCTGGAAGAGTGGGTCATACCAGAAGGTTGATCCCGGTGCTACCCCTGTAGCGGGCGGGGTCTACGCAACTGTTAGCCCTGCCATGGATATTGCCGTGTCAAGCAACTTTGAACGGTTGCTCTGGTACCTTGCCTACGAGAATGCGGTACAGAATGACGAGACATCGAAGCGTGCAGCTGCGTGTAACCAGGTACGCGATTGGATGGCTGCGCTTAAGAACACGGGGACCATCGATCTGTCGGCGGTGCTTGAGGGTGCACGGAGGGACTTTGTCGCCGACAAGGCTGACGATGAGCAGGTGGGATTCAATGTAGACGTGAACGTACAGCTAGTTGACTCGTTGACCAGACGATCGCCACCATCCGAAAATACAACGAGACCAAGTCATACCTCGCCGACCCGCATACCGCCGTGGGGCTACATGCCGCCGAAGTATTTGCAAAATCCAAGTACGCCTCGCGATTGGTTCCTTGGATAATGTTCGCTGGACTCAGTGTCTGTTTGTCATAGCTCCGCCGCGACCGTCCAAGTCGTTCTTTCCACCGCCCACCCTGCCAAGTTTGCGGAGGCCGTCCAGAGAGCCCACTCTTCGTTTGATCCCGAGACGGTGTTCGGTGACCTCTTGTCGCGCGAGCGTCGCGTGGAGGCTATAGTGGGCGCGGAAGAGGAGCTCGCTGGGCTTGTCAGGAATGCGATAGACAGGGTTGCGAGCAGGGAGCACCCGTGAAGAGAACCGCAGCTGAGACCATGTCGCATATCTATCAGATATTGGTTGACTTGCCGTGAGGATTTAGAGGACGTTTTTCTGTAAATTTTCAACTCTGTTTGGCCCAGCAAAATGGCAGTCAGGTCTCGAATAGGAAGGTACCGCATGCATGTCGACTGTCTAGACGGCTTGCCTCGCTAATTTTCAATAGACGGATTGGTCGCCAGTCTAACGTCTGTCAGTGTAAACCGCGGTTTTATTCGAGAGCGCTGTTTTCGGCTATGTTGTGACCGTTCCTTTACTTTTTCGGCTTGTTCGTCTCGACTCTGACTCGGAATTTTACAGTTGAGTTACAGAAAATTATCTCTAACTTTGGCCGACTTCGATTCACCATCTTCACCGTTTCCCTATGACCATTCGGTAGATGGATTGGCACGATGAAACTCGAAGTGGGTGATTGCAACTCTCGCGACTTCAAGTCAACGCCACTATCATGGCGACGCACGAGCATCCTTGCTAGGCGAGTGTATCATGTACCTGAATGATCCCACACATATCGATATCACGAGGCTCCGGCCCGCGTGATCTCAGGCCTGTATCCATCGGTTTTCACAATAAATGCGAGGGTCGTGGTCAGCGACGTAGATCAACAATGGCTCCGTTAACGCCTCCCCAAGCCCCACCCACCTGGAAACACACCGTTCAAGATATCGACAAGCTTATCACCGAAGCACTAGAGAAGAAAAGGAAGGTTCATGACGACATCGTCAAGCTGCCCGAACACAAGCTCGATTTCGATAACGTGAGCACAGTTTTCCATCCCTCCTGCAGACTGATAAGCCAACCTCTCTATTTCAGGTGTTTGTGAGTGCAAAGTAGGAAGTGCTTTCTAGACGTTCAAACCCCTCTCCACATCTAGTCTGCGCTGGCCCTCGCCGAGGCTGAGCTAAAGGGTGTCTCAGAATCGCTCTCATTTTATCAGAACGTTTCAACAGACAAGAAACTACGCGATGCCTCCACCTCAGCCGAAGAGCGATCACGCAAGTTTTCGAACGAACAATCGATGCGAGAGGATCTCTACAAGGCCAGGGGGACTGCCGAGGAGAACTTGCGCAAGACAGGTGCCTGGGATAATTTAAGTGCCGAGCAGAAGCGACTCGTTGAAAAGATGTTACTCGACGGCAAGCGGGCTGGTTTGGCACTGGAGAAGAAGGAAGACAAGGAGAGGCTCAAGATTCTCAAGGACCAACTTTCAGAGGCATGCTTGAAGTTCATGGTTGGTGACTGGCACTTGGCATCGGTATTGGAGGTACTGATACACACAGTTAGAAAAACTTCAACGAGGAGAATGTGAGTTAGCCACTTTTGTTCAGCGATATTGATAGAAAAGAAAGTCGTACAGGGTCGCGTCAGCTTCACGCGGGAGGAACTGGATGGTGTTCCTGACGATGTGATCTCTGGGTACGCTCAACGAACAGCAGGTGACAAGGTGTTGTACGATGTCACATTCAAGACACCGGACATTTTGCCGGTCGTGAGTTCTATATTCCATTGAAAGCGTTCGTTCGGTCTAAAACCACGGGGTAAAGTTCGATCGCGCAAACAACCCCTCGACACGCAAGGCCGCAAACTTGGCTCACGAGGCTCGGCTAGCGGTCAATGCTGAGCCCCTGAGCACCATTCTCCGTCTACGCAAGGAGATCGCTGAGGTCTTACAGTATGATTCGTGGGCGGATTATGCCACCGAGGTGAGGATGTCAAAGAGTGCTGCTAATGTTAAGGAGGTGAGTAAGACCGAGGTTCACCTCTGTATTGCTTGACCCAAATTCGCATGTAGTTCTTGGACGAGCTCAGGAGATATCTTGATCCTATTGCAAGGAAAGAAATTGAAGCCATTGTCGCGCTTAAAAATGAAGATTGCACGAAGCATGACCTGCCAACCGATGACAACCTTTCCATTTGGGACTCCAGGTACATCATTTCTACACTACCTATATTGGACTGTTTGGTTGATAATGCGGGTCTGGTTACTAGATATTATGGTCGCCTCTATGTGGAGCGCAACTTAAGTCTGGATGATTCTCTCGTCAAAGAATACTTCCCTGTTTCGTTCGTCGTCCCTGCGATTCTTGACATATACCAAAATCTTCTCGGGGTCAAATTCGTGGAGATCGACGGTGACGCGAAGGATGTGTGGCACCCTGGTGAGTCATTACTACATCCTTACATTGGATACACGATTGATGGCCATGCAGACGTCCAACAGTTTGCGGTTTGGGAAAACGACGCACAGGATGACTCAGGTTTCGTCGGATATTGCTACCTCGACCTTTTCCCTCGTGGTATGTTATAGTGGCGCTATTGCGATTGTCTTACTACATTACTCATGCCAAACTTCTAGAGGCCAAATTCCCTCATGCCGCTGTATTTTGCATCCTCCCAGGTTATGAGCTTCCTGACGGGAAACGGCACTATCCTCTGGCGGCCATGGTAGCCAACCTCGCGAAGCCGACACCGGAGCGGCCAGCACTCATGAGACACTTTGATGTAACGATTCTCTTCCATGAGATGGGTCATATTTTCCACGAATTATTGAGTCGGACACGATATTCACGATTCCACGGAACAACTGTTGCGCTTGATTTTGCCGAGGCACCATCGCAGATGCTCGAGAATTGGTCGGGTACGCTCTTATTCTATGGGACGTGGCGACTAACTTGAAGTGGGTATTTCAGGTGCTGGGAGTCCGAGGTGCTGAAGAAGATGTCGAGCCATTACAAGACGCAAGACGCATTGCCGGACGACCTCATCGCCAAACTCATCAAGAGGTTGGCATCCATGCTCCAGATGTGTGTATTTTTTGGATACTCAGCCACGTGTATACAGTCGCTACGTCGACGTTGGGCTTTTCTACCTGCGCCAGCTTGTCTATGCGACCTATGATCTCGTGGTACACAACAACAGTTTGGACGCAAACACAGACTACACCAAAGTATGGAATGAATTGAAAGAGCAAATCACGCACCTCAAAGGCGGAGACCAGCCTGGCCAGGGTGCCTTTGGACACATCGCTGGTGAATACGATGTTGGATACTATGGGTATGATGTCTGAGTCGACGCTCAATCCCTTCGAGTCTCTAAGTGCGATCGAACTGACGTGTGCACCGCAGATACACCTACTCGCTCGTGTTCGCGGCAGACATGTATAGAACCGTCTTCAAGAAAGCTCCGCTGGATCCCAAGTTGGGCAAGTTGTACCGCGACAAGATCCTCCTTCCTGGTGGGAGCCGGGACGAGATGGATTTACTCAAGGTGTGTGAGATAGTGATGGATAGTCATCCAGCATAGAGTGCACTGATTGTACCTGGTTTGTGTTAGGACTTTTTGGGGCGCGAACCGAACCCAAAGGCATTTATTAATGAGATTGAGCGGACCGGACGACCTTTGTGACGACGGGGAGGACTTGTCGTGGGTCGTGATGCATGTACGATAGCTGCGTGTTCCCTGGGGCGGTTGAAATTCTTCTTTCTCGTCCGCAATGGCGAGATAACTCGATGAACCGTGGCACAAAGGCTCGGAGTTTGAATTCGCTAAATGCAGTGCGTTTGAGCTCGCTTGCCTTTTCAAACTTTTCACCACCACCACAACGTTGAACGAGCTCGGATCCAAATCCTGAAAGGTGTGTCCCAACGTCCGTGCAATGCAGTCCCTCTTTGGACCCTTTTGATGAACAAAATATCACATTCAAGCTCAACAGTCTTATGAACCGCAGGTTCAGCTGCTGACTTTCATACTTCTGCAATTCTGATACTTTTTCTTTGCGCACTCATCGAGCCTTTATTGACTCCAATATCACAGCCGTCCGCAGTTTGTTCATTCCATCCTCCCAACGGATGGATTCGCCATTCAGATTGTAGCAATTGACAAAGCATACTGGTCGAACCTGAGCTTGCAAATAACATACAGTAGTTTCAGTCTACTGTATTTTCAAGTATATTATCAATAAGAGTCCGGCATGATACCAAGGTATACATGGCAACAAAAAGAAGCTACAAAGCAGTTCCGCGCTCAAAGCTTGCCCGAATCTCGGTGGTGTATTTGTCGTAATATCTCGCAATC
>JBBPNY010000677.1:0-13379 GCA_038091165.1 Rubroboletus pulcherrimus
CTTTGGGCCTTTATATAGGGTGCTTCTATGGGCGGTGTTTCCGGATCAGGAAGCACGAGAATACCTATTGTCCGCCTAAACCATCTACTGCCTCCGTCTATAGGCTCCTAATGCCTCCATAGGGAATGTCTCCGTGATCGGGAACTGTAGGTGATGGGATCAGATCTGATCGGTATCTGTAGGATCTGATCGGCATCACTACTTGGCGCTTATCTGGGATCTATAGTTGGTGCCTGTTCGGGATCTGTAAGGACTCGGGGACGAGGCTGTCCCGGGATCGATAGAAAGAGCGTACACGATCTGAGATCGTGTCGCGACGCGTCTGGGTCACGTGCGATGAACGGTCACGTGCCAGGGGAACGGGCAAGGTCACGTGATCGCGAAGTCATGTGCTGCAAAAGTGAGGAGAGAATGGGTGAGAAATGGTGTGCAGAAAGGGGGTTTCGTAACACTGTCGACAGTGACCATTTCTTCAAGTTCATCAAGGATCTTGTTGTATGCATTTCCTCTTTTTCTAACTTGATTACTAACATTGCTTTATGTAGATCCCATTCACACACCCCTACCCTGGCCCGCGCAGTGTCCTTATCATGGACAACTGCCACATCCATCATGGTGAGCGCATTCAGCAGTTGGTTGAAGACGAACACTGTAAGTACCATTTCTTCTATGATTGACTGATAAACTGATATAACTCCATAGTTTGCAAGCTCATCTATCTTCTATTTGCCGCCGTACTCACCTGATTACAATCCGATCAAGCAAGCGTTCTCTGCGATCAAGGCATATCTCCGTCGCCAAGGCTCAAACGACTCACCCATGATGTCTATCATTCAAGCGTGTCAGAGTATTATGCCTGACAAGGCCAAGGGGTATTTTCAGGCATCAGGATATATTTTGTAGCACATCTTGTATTGTTGTTTCAAATCCTCGTGTTGTTTTTTCTATCCCATCATATGATATGTGTTACAAACCAACGGTTCGGCCCTCCCCTATTCAGCTTTACTCACAACGTTAGAACGATGGCCTTCGCTTCTCACCCTGTGGACGAATACTACCGTTACTTCAGACCACTATCCCCTTCCTGTGTTGATCTCCTAGATCTACACAGCCCTCCTTCCCCTGTTTCACCTTGGCAGTTTTACTGCTCCCTTTTGATGTACCAATAGACCAGTTCCCTTCTTCCTTTCGGAACCGCGCTGCCACTTTGATCCCATCGCCTCATGGCAAGCCTGCCAGCTTCCTTGAGGTGTTCCCCATTCTGATTAAGAATTAAACATAGAAACCTAGAATCTCAACATCTAGAACATTGGTACTGTTACAACCCAACCTACCCCCACGTACGGCCTTATGTTTGTCCATACCTCTCTCTTTTCACTTCCCCTCCACCTACCACATTCTCCATCTCCTATGCAACTCTGATACATTGAGTCCCCGTTACTTGTATAATACCTACGGTTCCTTCTATTGTCCGTCACTCACAGAACCGCACTGCCCTTCCCTTACCCATCATCGTGTTTCACTCCACGTTTCATCGTACCTACCGGTTTCCTTGGTTATCCCCTTATAGGATACTTAGGCCTCATAGTACATCTAGTTACCGCTATCGAGACTCACAGCTTGGTCTGTGCGTCCTATGTACTCGTATATAAACCCGCTGGCGTAGTACTAGCCCCCCAGCTAGTTCTACGCAATATACCGCATATCTTCTGGCGTATACAAGAAACCTTCCTAAGTCATCAGGCTACTTCTGAGTGCCTGCTACTAGTATCTTAGCACGCTTCACCTTGGTCCAACACCTACGGTGCGGTAGCGTCGTAACAGGTACTACATGGCAATGTAGACACAACATGAGTATATATTATACTTGCTCACATGACAGTGCCAGTGATGGGGTCAATGTTCAGCTCACTTGCAGTCACAACATCAGATTTGGGGCCACTGCCAGCACCATCTGATTGATCTGATGTTCAGCCACATCTCAAGATTCTTAACTGCCACTTAGAAAGTTAGCTACCCTCTTGTGGAAATACTTACATGCCAGTGTATTCCTCAGAAAATGAGTGGGTAGCCTTCCGATTGCTGACCAATTTTGGATTACATTGGTATTTCCATGCTATCTTGTGCCGTGTAGATAATGGCTTATCAAGCTTTGTATTGGCCATGGAAAAAGGCAGCAAGTGACCAATCACCCAATATTTTGTAAGAGTTTTACAAAAATATTATAATGGATTGGCAATCTCTGTTATCTAGGGATGTGCGACCCGAAGTCTCTAATGCTACTTGAAGAACATATTTGAGTGTATTCACTTATACTCCATTTGCCATATATCTCATTTTCATGCTGACTAACCTCCACCACATTGGCATAGCACGGAACGTCGTACAGGTGATGTAGATATACAGCCAACCGTGAATACTTGCATTAGTACGCCACACTGCCCTTGTAGCCTACCCTTCGCAAACAATCATAGAAATTTCCTCGTATGCGGAACTTGCACACAGCATGGACATGGATTTCACCAAGTCGCAAATGAGCAGTAGGCGGCATAGCCCCCAATGACTGCATCGATGCCTGAATCGAAGGGAATTGTACCAAGGTGAACCGTCAGTGACATTTGACAAATCGCCGTGAGTGGCACCGGCTTCATAATTCATTTCGAAGTGAAGCCGCCAGCTACTAATGTCCATTAAGCTTGAAAGTTCTTCTCACAAGCTTTTACGGCCGAGGATACTTGCATGCCTGCCCTTGTGTTTGCCAAGTTCCAACACCGTCAAGTGCTAACCCTGAAATGGGGCTCATTGTGGTGGTGCTACTTCCCTTCCTTCAGCGAGTTTCGCAAAGCTAAGAAATCCTCCAAGGGATGACGCGCGGTTTCGCGACCTGATGATTTCATACCGCAATTGCGACAGCTTCAAGCTATGATGAAGTTCTGCACTGAGAACGATCCAGTATGGCAACTGGCACTCCGGACTCCGGAGTGGTGGTCTGATGATCAGCCTGCGGTCTATATCGTGGATAGACCGTTTGGCCTCCTACACAGGCTAACCCTGGTCTAGTGGAGGAGGGAACGTCCATATTCCTTTGGCTCTTTGATCCGCCTACGGGAGACTCGGACCTGGACTTTTTGGTCCGAGTCGTCGGTCCCACTCGGGCTTGCAAAGTGCACTCGAGCCGATCTTAGAGGGCCTGGAAGCGCAGCCCAAACTTTGAGAACGGTTCAACCCGGGATCGAAGTAGTCGCAACGAAAAAGGTCACTCCTTTCTTCGAGTGAGTCTCGGCTGGTTGTGGGCACTCGGGCTTGCAATGTGCAATTCGAGCCGTCCTTCGAGGGTCCGACCCGGTCCCAACCTCGATAATCAAACCCCTCACTCAAGAATTGGGATCTATTAAGCACAAAACAATCACCGACAACATTGCCGCTTCAGTGTCCGTGCGTTCGGGAGAGGAAGGGGATGGCAAACGTGTCTAGAACACCAAACGACGTGGGTTTATCGACGATTCAGAGCCACGGACTCGGACACGTGCTGCCCAACCGGGAAGGCAAGGTAACTTACCGTGACACCGCCCTCGAGTTGCAAATAAGAGGTTCTCTTCCTCGCTCTCGTCCAACGGCCCGCTCGTGTAGCACAGCAGACACGTACTCCATCGTCCCAAGAATCGAGATCAAGGCGCACAGTGCACTCGTGTCATTCAGGGTGTAGGGGCCGGATTCCGGGCTTCTAGCCTTTGACGTGTACGTCACGTCCATATCGCAGAGATAACTTATCGAACGACGACGCGGGTTTATTGTGGATCCAGAGCCACGCCGCGCATGCGTGCTCAGAGTGGAGATGGCGTAGTACGCTCGCAAAGGATCACCACTCGCGTCGTCAGTCATCCTCTCCACACGCTCTGTTTCTGCGAGTACCGTTCATCGACACGACACGGACCGGCCCGGCCCGGCACGACTCTGAATCACACTGTGACTCATCACTAGTCACGTGTGTTGCATGTGCGAGCAAAGAACGCTCTCTCCGACGAGATTGCGTACGATGTGCGCAGCAAGTGTCTATCACCTTCCCAAGCATCTAAGATCGCTGCGTATTTTAAATGTTATCAATCAGTCTCCCTCGGACTAACTCTCCAACTCCGAAGCTCGGACACGCCAAATTGGACACTCGTATGTGACGTCATTTTGTGTCCCTGAATGCGGTTCAACTTCCCGCGATGCGAATATCGCTGGCAGCCATCGCAGGGGACGGTCTTGGATGGTTTGTAGTCAAGGTTAACTTTCAAGTCGTCGTCCACTCCATCTCACACGCCCAGGAACTCGGCCACACGCTCGGGCGTGGTCCAGGACCCTGAGCGTGACACGTACATACCGATAGGGAGTGAAACAAAGGTTTATTTTGTCGTGAATCCAGAGATAAGCCCCTAGGCACGCTTGCTGCAAGGTGGAGACAAGTAGAAGGTGGTGTATACATACGCTCAATGAGTCAAAGGGCGAACAGCTACTCGATTTCATGTACCCGATATCTTACACCACACTTGGGACCCACAAGGTCTGACTCCCGCGCAGCCCGCGTGTGACCCACTCCAGTGTCCCGGCGAAGAATATTCATTATCCATGTTCATATTTCTGCAGCGATGGGTCGTATACGAGTCTCGAGTTCGTGGATGGGCCTAAGACTTCCCTTGTGAACGTACGTACCTGCGACGTTTACCCCGCGTATGTAGCCTGAGCTTGTTAGTTATGTACGTTACCTGTGCTACCACCACGACACACCAATGAATTAAACGACGTCCCATTTTATGTTATTTTAATCTGTTCGACTCATTTGGCCCTTCGCTCCGTAACCTGTTTCTCTCTCACAATCTGCAGCCTTGATGATAACAATAATATTCCGAATCTTCGGGATCGCTGACTCGGTCGCATGTACACCGACTCCACGACCACCCACGATCCCACAACAATGGCTATACGATGACGTCCCATTATATTTGAGAGAAAGAGAAAGAAGCTCACTTTCATCGGTCCCTCACGTCCCGGGACATTCGAACAAAGGAAACACGCCCACTCCCCCCCACCCCCTTTCGCGGACCATGTTACAAAACGCCACCAGCCGTCGACGTTCTCCGACTCCCATCCCACTGATCACACTCACACGGGGTGCGTTTTTTCATTTCTTTTTCGAGATACGTCGGATCCTGAAAGTCGTCCACATCTGAATTTACACCTCAGCGTTCAAACGTTCATGATGCACTAAAACTGTTTGCTGACGGTGACAAGGGATCGTATGCGGGGTCGCTCACGCATACGACGCGGTCCATGCAGTTCGCACGACGTGACACGGAAAGGGCAGGTACCCGTGAGTAAGAAAGAAAGAACGTGTTGACGTGTCACTTTTGCTTTTATGCGATAGGCTCCACCAAGCAGCAAAGACTCCTCCACTCGACGCGTCTCCGGTTTGCGGGGCCTTTGTTCCCGATCACGTCGATGGTGTTGTCAGGGCCGCTCAACGACGCCCTTTGTGAAGGACAATGTGATATTGTGAAGAGATAAGGAAGAACGTGACACATATCACGCTTGCATATGTGCGTATATGCATATATGTTCCCGTGCATCTTATGAATCCTTCGCTTTGGGATGCTTCGATTGTCCCTTGGCCGCACACCTCAAGGTCCGCCCGCGCTGATGGGTTTGTAAGGCATATCAAAGTTAACCTTGTCCTCCCCAGGACCGGAGACAAGGCAGAGGGTCGCGTGGCCTCCAACTACCCTCCAGGAAACGGCATGGACATTGGAGCAAGTATGTGCACCTGAAAATGTTTCATCCAGCTTGTGGGCGCTCCGCGCAGATATGAGATCGCAAGATCATGTTTCACGTCGTCGTCCTCCGGGCTTGGGCTCGGAGACCGGTCTGGTTACCAGATACGGGGTAGTAAGGAAAACCAGGCTACCTGTACAGGTGTGTGACGGTGAGCGTTTGAACATGCCTGGATCTCCTTACGCCACCACTCCAACCATGCCAGTCATTCACCTCCATCACACCTCCAGGCTATCTCGAAGCTCAGACCCAGACCCTGAAGTCTATTGTGATCGATATGCGCATATCGCTATCGATCATGGTGGCGTCCCGCGGCCAAGCGCCCCCGTGGAACCTGCGACCGCTCGAGATGAATTCATAACGCGTATACCGGCGTTGCGCCCTCCGTAGGTCGCCACGATGGATTACCCGGGAGGAGGTACTTTGGCGTGCATCCAGAGAACCAGGCTTGCTGTACGTCGCTGGCGCCTTATCGTCACTTGCCAACGCCACTTGCCATTGCCCAGCAATATGAACAGGATGACACGGTTCGCCCCATGTCGATGCTCGAAAAGGCCAAGTCCAAGTCTAGGGTCGCACGTCCCATGCCAACACACGCGATTTTGAAACGAGGTCAGGGTCCCCACCCGTGCGAGCGAGAGCGTCCTAGGGAACACGAACGACAGCACGTTCCCGATCGGAAGAAACGTGGAACCTAAGGCCGGAAGTATAGATAACGCGAACAGGGTGCACAGCCGCGACGACCCTTGAGAGTACCACAAAGGCCATGTCTTGATGGGGTGAGAAAGATTGTTTGGGGAGGACACAGCCCACGAGTGCCTGTGTCACAGGTAGTCATTTGTAGTATAGTTGGGTACCGGTGTGCCGGAAAAATAACCATTGACGTCGTTGACGATGGAAATAGTTCAATGCCATCGACTCCAAGCAAGGAGGGGGATCGCATGCGCCGGACCGTGGACACTACACTTTTTTCGGCCAGCCCAAATTTACTCTTGGCAACCCTACCGAGGATATGTGAGGGATCCAAAGTGACGAGTCGAAAATGGAAAGATGGAAGTTGGAGGAAATTTCCATTCTAGAAATGGACGAGGTGTTGTATGAACCGCCAACGAGCCCATTGGAGGGGGGGTCCGTCGTGGAGTCGGATGGAAGCTGGCTCCTTCCTAGTGTCCCGGAAGAGGTGTAGATTCCCGAACCGGGCGCGATAGAGGTGATGGTGACTCGATCCGGTGGGCTAATTGTTGGAGAGAGGCACAGCTGGAATGCCGTCTTGCCAAACAAGTGCAGATGCGTATCCTGAATCGGCCATTACTGGCTATGTACCTACTTGGTGGCTAAGGAACGCAGTGCCATCAAACACAGCGGCACGAGAGATGACAATGTTCCCTAGATGATGGGAGATATGGCGGAGGTCCCGGCGAGCACACCAAAAGACGGAACGAGATCCGGGAAGGCAGTTAATGAAACGAAGGAGCTGCGAGATGTGCGACGCAGACGGGGGAAACGTGTCTGGGATTATGAAGCCGGATTCCGAGGATTGTGGAAGTGACGGGGGAGACGTCATGGGGACAGAGTCACCAACGGCTTGCAGGGGTCATCCTGATGCCACCGCAGTTCTAGCTGGTGTCGGCAGAGATGGGTCAGGTGGGATGGGACCGGGGAGAATATTCCGGCGAGTATGGGAGTGATGCCTCATGTGTGTGGGGTAGAGAGTCGTGCGGGGAAAGAGGGGAGGAGGGAGAGACGTGGGACGGGGAATGTTGGACCGGTCGAATCCGAGTAGTTCAAGTACAAGTCAGCAAGGGCGAGATCCTCGTGTTCCGTCGAAATTGGGAACGCTAATTATGCCATCGATTTGACCCTGGACCTATAAAGTGAAACCCACTCGCCTCTCCGTCCCCTCCCGCCGCCTCATGACAGAGTACGACTACTCCCCCGCCGCCTACGACCGCTACGTCGCTCAGCAGGCCCGCGTATCCAACTGGGTCGACGACACCGTCAAGCAGGCACGCTCCTACTCAAACCCGTTCGTCCTCTCCCCCACCCACCGCGATCGCTCATTCTATGACGAGCCAGTCGACCCTCCCCCTCCCCACCACCGCCACAACACGTACGACCAATGGTCCATGAGCTCCTCTCGGCCATCTCGGTCTCGCAGCAGGTCCTATGTCGACCATGCCCACCATGACCGCACCGCACCACCAAGGTACCGCAGCCAGTCCCACTCCCGCTCCCCACCTACCCCAAGGGACGTCCAGGTCATGTACCCACCCCATGGCTCACAGTCCTACATCTACCCTCAACCACACGTTGTCGCCCGCACCCCCGCGCCACGAATACACACCTCTCCACCACACAACTACCAGTACCCATCCCCCACCCACCACACCTACGGGACCCAGCCACCCCCAGGCCAGATATACCATCTCTCGCCCAACGCCCCTGCGCCCGCTCCCAAGGACACGCTCCACCGGCATGCTTCCTATTCCCGTCACCCATCCTCAAAGCCCCCGCCACAGCCCTACCTCCTCGTCCAGGGTGGCGGCCCAAAGGCGGAGTATAAGCGCGGCGTGCGTCTTCATTCTCCTCACGTGCTCGTGCTCGTGCTGATTGTGCTCTTTCTTTCCTTGCGTATCGTGTTGGCCCTGTCCGATAACGTTTGTTATCTCGCTCACTCTGACTCTACCGGATTTAGCATCCAATACATGCCCCCGTACCGACGAAACCACACGCCCAACAACAGCCCCTGCTCAAACGACTTCTCGGTTTCGTCACCATGTCGCCCGTCGGCGGTCGGAGCGGAAATGGTCGGGGCTTCAGAGGTTCTTCATACTAGAACCGAGAACTCCTGGCAAAGCTTAGCTTGGGCCCCGGAAGGGCTCGATCTCGCCTTTTCTTCTCGCCTTCGCCTTCTCCCAGTCAACCGAAATCGATCGGGGGGCGTTCTCAGCCCGACCGAGAACGGCGGCGTTCTAGAATGGCAAAAAGAGCTCTTACTTCCTTGCCGATCTTTCTCCTCCTCCCCACCTCTCCCACACTATCCGCTTCCACCCCCCACTTCTCTCCTTCTCCCGTCACATCTCCCCCACCCCTCACTCTCGTCACTTGCCTCCTTGCTTGCCTTTTTCATCAAGGCCCCCAAGTATTGTGATTCCGACTCTGTTTTAGATACGAACTTGACGCAACCTCGCAATGCATTTTACACGCACGTTTTACGACCCCAAGCATATATACGATAGACATCATCCATAACTCGCAAAAGAGCGCAGGCCCGCTCCCAACCACATCTAATCGCATCATGTTCCCGCACACTCACGAGAACCTTTTTGCCTCACATCTATTATAATTGTAGCCACACCACACCACGTCTTTTCATTCTCCTTTTTTCATTCAAACGAAATACCCGACCTTGTCGACTGTCCTTACGTGTCGTTTGTTAACGTTTCATTATTCAAAAGTCGAGCCCCATATATACGACGAACCCCATCCATAATTCTACATCGTCGCTTTGCTCCAACCCCATTTACACGTCGCCGCTCCTTTTTGTTACGGTCGTACGACTCCCAAATCACATTACACGTCTAACATGATCACGAAAAAATATCAAATGACACACCAATCATGTCGTCGCACAAGGACACACGATTGAACATGTTTTCAAATTCGACCTTGTGCAAACGTGCACGCTCGTGTTTTTGGGGAAATCATATACATGTCGATAAGCTTCATCCCAGAAGAAACCATCCTCACTGGCGGGTCGGGAATAAGAGACGTGCAAGAATAGCTTTCTCGCGCTCGCGGGCCCGCGCCGCCCCGGATCGGTGGGAGGCCCTCCGTCGCGCGTCCGTACGGCAGACCCTCCTTGGGAAAAACAAGACAAAAAATAGAGTCGATCATCGGTCGTTGGGGGTACATCTCTTTTCGAGTCTATCTGGGGTTATCGCCTCGTCATGGCGCGATACCGGGCTCGAGAGTGGGTTGGAGTGGCGACGCGTCAAAAAAAAAAAATCAACATGTCAACATGGGAGGACAAACGTCAGACACGGTCGTTCATGGGCCAGGGGTATTCGGATTCGGATTCATGACATATCCCATATCGGATTCCGGTGTCGGTAAATGAGAAAGATATGACGGGATGATGATCATCGAAGGGAAGGTTGATGGATAGACAAGACTGGAATGAAATGGAAGAGGATGGGATGGCGAGATAACACTCCAACAGGCCGAAAACCCAGACGGAGATCGACGGTGTACCGAGACGTTCCATGACCTCGGACACCATCGTTTTCAAACGCCAACTTGGGAGGAGGGCAGGGGGATTGGGAGAAACGAGAAACGTGCGAGGGGCGAAGGGAAAGCGAGAGAGAATGATCGGGGTCGGATGGAACGGAAGATGGTCGGAAGGCTTTCGTGGATGACCCAGACACCGCGACAGGACGCAGGACATTCACGAGGTGCCGCTCGGCAAAGCCAGTCACTGATCGACACAACGGCTAGCAAAGGCCCCTCGCCGCCTTCTCATGTCGGCGTTTTTTGGGGCTCTCCCATACTCGTCTCAAAGTTCGGGGTGCATTGCGCCATACACTGCACACGAAACCTTTGCGGCGATCAAACATGTCAACGTAGCGGAGTCTCTTGAACAGAAGAAGTAAGAAGAACAATACCATCGACCCAGAGAACGGCGCCAGACAAGAGAAGATCCGTCTCCGACTTGAAGATTGGCAATTGCACGTTGGCCAGTCAAGATGGAAAGTTGGGGGCGGTGGACGGGTGACCGGTCGATTGGGTTGATCCGTGACGTCCGAAAGGCACTAGGAACGGCCGAGGCATCCATATCGGACGATCACTGAGAAAGCTCACTGCACAGCGTCGCAGTATGTCAATGCCTCCGCCGACGATGGACCAATGCCAATGAGAATTGGTCCTGTGTACACCTGTATATGTGTGTTGGCAAGTGTGTAATGATGAACGTATCATCAATGGATTATCGGATGAGCGTAGATAAGCTCTGATAACGAACCACGAGGCTATGTGCAGAATCGATGCGGTTTAGACTGGCATGCGCTCTACGCTGCGCATGGACGCCCACTGTCAGCGTCCCCGCACGTTTAAAACGTGGATTACGGTTTGAGCACGGCATGCTGACGAGCACACGTTGGATCATCGCGTAACCTCCCCTGGTCCAGTTTGACACGACGACCCAGACATATCCCTACCAGTCCATGTCACTCCCAAAAGCCCGCACCGGCAGAGGCCGCGGCTGTCACTCGGGTAGGGCGAGTATCACACAGTATTGCGATGGGTATGGGTATGGCACGTGTGTCATGCGACATCGGTGTGGCATCGTTGTGTTTCCCCTGGATGGGGGTTTCCGGCACCGCGTAACACGCATGGTCGGTACAATAGTGCCACCCGTGCGCTGAGACCGGGATGAGGGCGGAGATGGGATGGGGGTAGCGTGGAGTGACAATAGCGGTGGCAGTGGATGACGAGAGGTACAGAGAACCGTGGAGGTAGGACGCCCCGTCGAACCCAACATCGGAGCGACCAGCCGGTGTGACGAACTCGAAGGGGGGAGGGGAGAGAGAGGGGCTCTACACGGCGACACGTGCACACGATGCCATCCATACGGGCGGGTGAATCGCAAAGCGGAATGTATCCAGCCCACAGTACAGCAGAGTAAGGATGCGGAGTCGAGGTCGCGTAGAGGTCTTGGCCGGTGAACGCGTCTGTTCGCGTTTCACCAGTGACAGGGGCATCCCAGGGATCAGGGAGTATGAGTTCGTCCTAACAGGGCGTCGTGCCACAACCGTGTATCACAGCGTAGTTTCCTCCAGGGAAGAGTCGTGCGACCGGTAGTGGACAAGCTTTGAGCTCAATGGCACCCAGGCGTTGCTTGCTAAGACGTCAAGGAAAGTCCAGGATGCGAACTCGATTCAGACAGGTTGTTGAGGGGCAAATTCACCGAGGGGGGAAGCAGAAACGAAAAGAAAGAAAAAAAGGCAGCAAACTGCTCTTGAATGATTGCCATTCTGGGCACACGTGCTAGAATTTGCCGCCTCCAAACTAAAGTGAGACAATCACATTGCGCTCCGAAGAGGGTAGAACTAAGAAAGCCGACCTAGTCTCGTTCTTGTCCCGCTACACCCACCATCTCCACGTCCTAATTGCCCTTCTTTCTCCAAGCACGCGCAGTCGCAACTCGCCATTCCCCCGAGTTGACTCTCTACATCGTATCCGTCACTCGCTCTCTTTCCTCGGCTCAGAGTGAACCTGGCTAGCACGTACTTTTCATCGGTGTACATTTGTATTGGCGACACCACATTCGCTGTCTCGACGGAGACGACGGATGTGGGCATCACCAGTATAGATACGGCTCTGGGGTTTATTAAGCATCTGCTCGCTCACTTTGATGACATCGAACTCGCCTCTGCTTCGAGAATACTGAACGAACGACAAAGGGACACTTTTATGACCGCGTACACCCGCGCGTCATTGGGCGTTTGGGGTGACGCAAATCACATCGAAAGTCGTGGTGGGAGACGCCGGCACCGCTTGTTAGCATGACACTATGTAGTACTTGGCTTTGAGACGACGTGGGCACGTTGGCCGTCTCGAACCGAGTCGGCTCTACCTGTCAAATGGGTTCAGTACAAAGCACTGGCAGCATCGCTGGACGCTAGTGTGCGGCCACTCGGACGACTCAAAACACTGGAAGAATGATGATAAGACGAACGGGTCGAACATGACGGCACGGCTGCACCAAGGAGCAAAACGATTCAACGTTGACAACGTTGCAGCCCAAGTTGCGGCGTCGTCTTTTTCACCCCCGCGTTCCGGACGTGGCCACCCTTACCCCAGATGACAGCCCGCCAGCCACAGTGACAGAGCACATCCTACTGGCATTGGAGATACCAGATCCACCGTCTCAACAGGGGCGTGGACCTGGCATCACCAATCCAAATATAACCATGAGTCTAACTCGTAGATTAGACGCTCGTTCTTGAGTCAAAAGTCAAAAGTCAGCCGCGCGGCGACATATACGAGTCCTATACAAGTCCAACCTGAAAAACATCTTCAAAAAGGTTCTCGTAGGTCGGTCGATCCCGTTGCGATGATCGTTTCGTTGTCTTTTCAAAATGGAGACGGCAAACGCCAAGCGCGGGCATCAAGATCTACAAGTTTTTTTCTAGCAATCGGCATTCCCTTGACGTTCGTTCGTCCTGCGCTGTGTCGCTCATGGTTCAAAAGAAACATTGAGCATGTCCCCACTCAACCCGGGCTGCCCCGATGGACGATCGATGAAGCACGACGTGGACGATTCAACGAAATGCTTTGAGTGGCACCGGCAGCGTTGTGTTGATCGAAACGACAGCCTGAGCTTGATTTCACGGCGAGAGAGGGGGGAGGATAAAACGAACCTCTGAGAGTTGTTTACACTCGGGTAGACGGTGGTAGAGAAGCACGACAAGTTTACACGCCCATGCCACGCCAAAAAATTCTCTTTGTACAAACTCGCTAATCAAACGTCATAAAAAGATTCAACAAACACAACGAAAATGCAGAGC
>JBBPNY010000678.1:0-13355 GCA_038091165.1 Rubroboletus pulcherrimus
TCCCTCAACCAGGCCATCCTATTCCTCCTGGGGGAAGACCATATGCTGAGCCTATTCAAATCCACTCTCTGGGCCCCATGAATATTCAGTGTCCCAATTGCCATGCTCTTCACTTCATCTCTGAGAAGCTTGTTAACTCTGGTGTTCGTAATCCTCGCTTTGGAACATGCTGTCTCCAGGGCCAGGTCTCCCTTCCTCATATCCAGCAGTGGCCACGTGTTCTTCGGAATCTCTTTGATGATCCTCATGATCGTGGGTGTTGATGTTGACAACCAATCCATCCAAGGTTCTGGACCCTCATCCTTCCACATTCATGGCACACTCCATCATCTCATGGGAGCCCTAATTCCACCAGAAGGTCATCAGCCCTCCTTTGCCCAGCTCTACATCTATGATCCACAGGAAGCAACAGATAGGCGTGTCCACAGAAATCCCCAACTGAATCCTGGCATCTTGCTTGATCTTCACACCACTCTCAGGGACATTCATCCATATGCTCCACTCTATAAGCAGGCCTATGAAGTTATGAGGGTAAGTCTAGCCTGTCTCTCTGCTCAATCACTCAGACTAATCATTGCAACTATAAGTATAGGCCAAGCCTCCAGAGGAGCATACCAATGTATGCATGAGACTTCATTTCCAACAGGGAGATGATGCCAGAAGATACAATTTGCCTACTGTGGATGAGATAGCTGCAATAGTCCCTGGTGATGGCTCACAGGATGTTAGAGTGCATCATGATATTATCCTTCATCTTCAAGGTGGTGGCCTATGTCATATCAGCAACCTCCATGCTTCTTATCCCCCTCTTCACTATGTCCTCTTCTTTCCACATGGAGAGGAAGGCTGGCATCTGGATATTCCATTGCAAAATGTCAATAATGATCATCCCCATCACTCAAAAAAGGTTATCCAGCTCCTTTGATATGCTTATAGGCTGCATGTGCGTCCACTGGACATAGAGCCATCCAATCTCTTCAAGGATGGTAGACTCTTCCAGCAGTCGATCTGTAATGCTTGGGCTTCCATTGATCAGTTTAATCTTACTTGGGCTGCCAACAACCAGACAAGACTTAGGGCTGATCTCTATCAAGGATTGCAAGACTGCAGGGCTCAGGATGGTGCTCAAGATATGGCTCAGGTTGGACATGTCATTCTTCCATCCACTCATAAGGGTGGGCCTTGCTATATGCAGCAACTTCTGCAGGACTCCCTGGCTATCTGTTGTGAATATAAAAAGCCTGACCTTTTCCTTACCATGACTGCCAATGGAAGCTGGCCAGAGATTGCTCAGAATCTGCTTCCAGGTTTGTTTCTCCCATATTAGATCTGACCACAATCTAATTACTGTATATAATAATAGGTCAAAGTGCTGTGGATAGGCCTGATTTGGTTACAAGAGTCTTTCATGCCAAGCAGCAAGCCTTGCTCAAGAAGATTCGTGATGGTTACTATGGCCAGGTTGCTGGCTTTGTCTATACCATTGAATATCAAAAATGTGGTCTTCCTCACATGCATCTCTTGGTTTTCTTGGAGGAGCCAGACACGATTTATGCTGTGGAACAAGTGGATACTATCATCTCCGCCCAGATTCCAGATCCCCAGATCTATCCCCAACTTCATGCTGCCATTACCAGATTCATGCTCCATGGTCCTTGCTCTCCCCAGAGGTGTATTGCAAACAACATCTGTCAAAAGCACTTTCCCAAGTCCTTTGCTCCTCACACCATTATTAAGGAGAATGGCTATCCTGACTATGCTCGCCCTGAAAATGGCAGGACTATTCACAAGAGGCAGGATATCTTTGACAACAGACATGTAATACCTCATCTCAGGGAGCTGGTTGTGCAATTTGACTGTCACATCAATCTGGAAGTCTGTGGCTCTATCAAGGCTGTCAAGTATATCCACAAGTACATATACAGTACAAGGGTCCAGATCATGCCACCATTCAAACAGAAGGTCATAATGAGATTTGCTCCTATCTTGATGCCAGATATATCTCCTCTATCCAAGCCTGCCATAATATCTTTGAGTTCCCTATGCACCAGAAGTGGCCAGCTATCTATTGTCTTCCTGTTCATCTTCCAGGCCAGCAAAATGTTGTCTTTCATGCTGAAGCTCACTTGGAAGAGGTCCTCAACAATACCAGGGATACCCAACTGCTTGGATGGTTCAAGGCAAACCAGGATCCTGACTGCATTGCTGCTGGAGCCCATGACTATCTCTACCAGGAGTTTCCCATGAGATTTGTTTGGAACAAGCAATGTGCTGTGTGGACAGTCCATCAGAGATACAAGGCCATTGGATGCATGTATTCCATTCCTGTCACTGCTGGAGAGGCATTCTACTTGGATCTTTTGCTCACTGTGGTCAAAGGTTAGTTGCTTATATATCACACACAGACAACTCAGGACTGATTACATTATCTTATAGGTGCTACCTCTTTTGAATATCTTTGTACTGTCAATGGCAATCACCATCCTTCCTTCAAAGAGGCCTGTCATGCAAAAGGTCTCTTGCAGGATGACAGGGAATGGTTGTTGTGTTTACAGGAGGCTGCTCACTTCAGCATGGGCTATCAGTTGCACTGTTTGTTTGTTGTTATCCTGGTCCATTGCTCTCCTGTGGATCCTGATCACTTGTGGGAGGCATCCAAGAACAACCTCTGTAATGATCTTCACCACTATCTCATCCATACCCTCCACATCCCTGATCCTACCCAGGACCAAGTCCATGATTATGGCTTGCATCTCATAGCCCAAGACCTGAGAAGACATGGCAAGATCTTGAAGAGGGACTATCCATCCATGCCCAGACCACAGGGCAACTGGGGCCATCATCAGGACAACCAGCTCATCAATGAACAGAGGGCATATGACAGACAGGAGCAGCAAGCATTTGTGGACACTGGCCTTCCTACCTTGAATCCTCAACAGAGGGCCCTCTATGATGCAGTCATCCACAGTGTCATCAATTCCAATGGATCCATGTTCTTCCTTCACAGTGGTGGTGGATGTGGCAAGACTTATCTGGCCAAGCTCATTGCTGCTGCTGTTTGTGCAAGAGGTGAAATTGTCCTTTGTGTGACATCCACTGGTCTGGCCTCCCTCCTTCTCTCCGGTGGTCATACAGCCCATTCACACTTCAAGATTCTCATTCCCTGCCATGAATAGAGTACCTGAAATATCAAGAAAGATGACCTTAACCATCAGCTTCTTCAGCAGACCTCTCTTATCATCATGTGGTGGAGGCTGTGGATCGCACTCTTCATGATCTCCTCAACAGAAACCAGCCCTTTGAAGGTATCACCATTCTCTTTGGTGGAGACTTTAGACAGATCCTGCCTGTCATCCAGCATGGCTCAAGAGAACAGATTGTCCCTGCCCCTCTCACTCACTCCAACCTCTGGGCCAACATGTCTGTCTACTATCTCCTGCAAAACATGTGTCTTGGCCAAGATCCTGAATCTGATCACTGGGCATAGCAACTTCTTCAAATTGGGGTTACTGATGGAGATCTGGTCCTTCCTGACCATATGCACTGTGGCAATGATATGCCATCTCTCATCGATGCCATGTATTCCCAGCTCCTTACCAGAGACCAGATCCAACCCCTTCCTGATCAGTACTTCTTGAATCACACCATCCTTGCTCCCAGGAATCTCCAGGTCCATGAGATCAACTCCACCATCATCAGCTCTGTAGCACCTCAGCAGAAGATAACCTACCTCAGTGCAGACTCTGTCACTGACAAGGAATATGAATATATCCAGCCTGAAGTCCTGCATACCCTCAACCTCTCTGGATTTCCCATTCACCAGCTGGAGCTCAAGAATGGTGCTCCTCTCATGCTGTTGTGCAATCTGGATCCTATCCACGGCCTCTACAATGGTACTCACTTGAGGCTCCTCAGATCCACTTGGTGTATCCTGGAGTGTTGTGTGTTAGGTGGGGTTGGCAATGACAATGTGGTGTTTATTCCTCGCATGGCCCTTGATACTGGTTTGGGGGATTCCCCTGTTCCTTTTCGTCGCTTGCAATTCCCTGTGCATCTGGCCTATGCAATGACCATCAACAAGTCTCAAGGTCAAACACTGAAGCATGTTGGTCTCAACCTGAGTTTACCTGTTTTCTCCCATGGACAACTCTATGTGGCACTTTCAAGATGCACCTACCCTAGAAATATCAAGGTTCTGTTTCCTTTTGATCCAGACAATCCACAGAATACCAAAGTAACAAATGTAGTTTGGAATGAAGTATTTAGAAACTTGGAACTATGATCTGTACTATACCCTTGTAACCACTTTGTTAGACTTGACACACCTTTTGGACCAAAGGTCCAAAAATAAAACAAATGCTTGTATTTAAAAGACATCTCAACTGAAAAATCTCTACCAATAAGAAATCTCTACCAATGAAACTAGGATAATTGTGCCGTCAGGCACAACAGTGGGTGAAAATGCCTAGTCAATGATTACTCGGGCTATGCCCTGAGTGTGTTCATTTGCACCAAGGATCTTGTTGCCGCGAGGTTGAGAGATATGACTGCTTGGGCACAGACCTTCACTGGTCACACTCTTACCTCTGTACATTCAGACCAAGGAGGGGAATTTTTGGATCGAGAACTACAAACATTCTTCACTACCAAAGGTGTCACAGATCAGACATCTGTTCCTCACACTCCTCAACAGAACGGTCGTGCAGAGAGGTTCAATAGAACTTTGCTCAAGAAAGCAGAAGCCATCTGACACCATGCCTGTATAACCAAAAGCTTCTGGCAAGATGCTGTCGAGACCTCAGTACATGTCTACAATAGATAGCCCATTAGACGTCATCAATGGAAGACAGCTGTTGAACTCTTCAATGGAGATATACCGGATGTTTCATACTTTCAGATATTCAGCACACGAGCTTATGTGTTTATACCTCCAGAACAAAGGAGAGACAAGGTATTGCCTAAAGCCGAAGAAATGATCTATATCAGATACAAACCAAATACTCAAGGTGATCGCTTCTGGTGCTCCCAGAAACACTGAGTCATTGTCTCGACTCACGCCATATTTGATGAAGAAGTATTTCCATTCTATTCCAGAGATCAGGTTCCCCAAGACAACTGTGTCCCAATTCCAGCTGAAGAAGATAATGAAGCATTGGACGACTCTCATGAAGATTCATCTCAAGCATGGAATTGCGATCCACCATGAGATCTGTTCATCAATCTTCCCTTAGGTATTAGTCACCATGAATCCAATCAGCTACCTCCCTCAGACTTGGACATGCATCTAATAACATACACCCCTGGATGTTGTCAGAAGATGATGATGATTTACCACCACCTGTATTCTTTGACAATGGCACTCCATCAGGATCACTGTCATCACCACAATATCATTCCTCCCCAAAGGACTTTTCACCTATGAAACCCACTATAAAGCGAGAAGTACCTGAAACAGGACACCGGTCTACTTTATCTGACCAACACCAGCATAAATATAGAGAGATAACTGATTCTACTCCTGAAGAAACTCCAGAATCACTCAAATTTCCACCTCTATGTGGAGCGCATGGTTGGTTACCTCCCCGTCAGAGACCTGACGAAACAACCCCTGAATTCTGTATGAGACCACATCAAGATCTTCATATGATAGACCACAGACAGATGTTTCAACCACCTGTTGAACAAAGATGTTCCACAAGGATACCCATCCCGCGTATCAGGCCAGATAACACGTGTGGGGACCAACCTCCAGTTCAAATAGAGAGACAGTTACAACAGGGCGCAGATCTTATTCAGGAGGAACCTATGGCTCTTACATCACAACCTACAAATGCTGAGGAAGATTTAGGGGAAATGTATAGTACCCAGTGAATACGACACCACTTATCTATGGCAATTGACTCACCCAAAGGTCCCCTACCTAAACAGTATAGGGATGTCCTCAAACTGAATCCAGAGGATCAAGAACCTTGGAGAATAATGATGAAGGATGAAATGAAATCACTTCAAGATTGCAAAGTATGGGAGCTAGCAGACTTACCTAAAGGTCGCCAAACCATCACAGGGAGATTGGTATATGCTATCAAGTCAGACAGTTGCAAGAAAGCTTGATTTGTCACAAAAGGATTCACACAAGTCTTCAGAATTGACTACAAAAACACCTTCTCACCAGTCGCAAGATTTGAAACACTTCAACTGCTACTCGCTCTAGCTACGCTTCATGATTGGGAATTAGAAGCACTTGATGTCAAGACAGTGTTCTTGTTCAGAGAGCTAGACGAAGCAATTTCCATGGAACAACCAGAAGGATTTGTTGTGAAAGGACAAGAGAGAAAAGTTTGTTGACTTTGCAAAGGCATTTACGGGCTGGAGCAGGCTGCTCTACAATGGAACAAGCAGCTCCATCAAAGTCTTTTGGATATGGGATTTACCTGATCACAATCAGATCCAGGAACATATTTCAAACAGATTGGATCAAATCTGATCATCCTTTTCATTTACATTGATGATGCTCTTTTTATGGGTAGCAACAAGGCACAAGTCCTCGTGCATACAGCACAGTTCATGAAGAAATGGGAATCAAGAGATCTTGGTGAAGCTAAAGAATACCTGGGGATGTGTATCACCAGAGATCATTGCAAATGCACAATTACCCTCAACCAGACAAAGTACGCTAGCAAAGTGGCAGCACACTTTGGTCAGGAGAACACCAAAGAGGTTACCATTCCTCTACCTACCAGGTACAACCTGAGACCAAACCCAAATGAGACCATCAATCAAACCCTTCACATGAAGTATCAATTGGTCATTGGATCATTGCTCTACATCATGCTCGGCACATGGCCAGACCTGGCTTTTTCTATTATCAAAATGTCGCAGTTCTCGGCAAATCCAACTGAAGAACACCTGCAGAAAGTGCTCTTTATAGTCTGCTACCTTTCCTCTTCTACAGAGTTCTGCATCCAGTATGGAGCGACAGGCAACCACAATGGTTTTATTGCCTATTCAGATACAGATTGGGCTGGAGATGTCAAGACTTCATGGTCTACGACAGGATATGCCATGTACCTCGCAAATGGCATCATCTCATGGCTATCACACCGATAGTGAAGAGTTAGGCTGTCATCTATGGAAGCAGAATATTGCGGTATTGTTACGATGCTTACAGCACCGTAAGTTCTGGGCCGCAGGTGAAGTATCGGAAGAACTAGTAGCTGGCACTTATAGTAGCCAGGAGACTTATGAGAAAGATATGCCAGAAGATACGCTGTAATTGCGTAGAACTAGCTAGGGAGCTAGTACTACAGTGAGGGGTTTATATAGTTTACAAGATGATGCACAGACCATGCTGTGGGTAGCAATAACGGAAACTTAGATGTACTACGAGGCCAGAGTACCCTATAAAGGGATAGTCTAGGAAACTGGTAGGTACGATGAAACATAAAGGTGAAATGTGGAGGGGAATCGGGAAAGGGCAGTGCGGTTCCATAGATGACGGACGGAAAGGAACCGATAGAATGGTACAGGTAATAGAGTCTAATGTATCAAAGTAACATAGGGGATGTGTTACGACGCTACTGCACCGTAGGTTCTGGACCAAGGTGGGGCGTCCTAAGATACTAGTAGCAGGCACTCAGAAGTAGCCTGGAGACTTAGGAGGGGTTCTGTATATGCCAGAAGATACGCGGTATATTGCGTAGAACTAGCTGGGGGGCTAGTACTACGCTGGCAGGTTTATATAGACATACTGGAGATGCACAGACCAAGCTGTGGCATCGGTAGTTAGGCGTACTACGAGGCCTAAGTATCCTAAAAGGGATGGCTTAGGAAACCGGTAAGTACAATGAAACACTAGGCGAAACGTGATGGGTGATGGAAGGGCAGTGCGGTTCCGTGAGTAACGGGTGATGGAAGGAACCGTAAGTGTTGTACAAGTAAAAGGGGTTAGAGATGTATCAGAGAACCATCGGAGATGGGGAACGCGGTAGGTGGAGAGGAAGGGAAAATGGAGAGGTATGAATGAAAGAGAGACTGTACGTAGGAGGGGGTTGGGTTGTAACAGGATGGAGAATGAGAACACCGAGTGAGAGAAAGGTTAAAGGGAGAGGCAGACGAGAACGAGGGGTCATACACAGCGAGAGGGGTGGGTTGGGTTGTAACAGGTATGACTGAAGCAGCAAAGCAGATCCAATGGATTCATAACATCTGTGAAGAGTGTGGACTGAAGCTTGGTCCTCTACCACTCTGCATTAATAATCAAGGTGCAATATTTCTCACATCTAACCCTGCTCAAGAAGGACAAACAAAGCGCATTCATATATCTGAACACTACATCCATGAAGCTGTCACACATGGAGAGATAAAGCTCTACTATGTTCCAACAGGTCAGCAGTTCACTGACATCTTCCCGAAGAACTTGGGCAAGATCAAATTCCACAAAGGAAGACAAGCCTTATGGTTGATACCTTATCCCAAATCTACCACAACATGAACAGCAAGGAGGAGTGTTGAGATTCTAGGGTTTCTATGTTTAATTCTCTAATTTCACATCCTAGAATCTAGGTCTGTCTAGACCTCTGTTACGTCATACATATAAGGTCCATGGCCTGGACCGCTTATGCTATTCATATTATAATACCATGATGTCATTCTGATATCATAGATAAGAGCTAGTAACGCTATTGGATGACTGACTAATCACTTACTAATCATGACTCATATTGCTTATATAGCATGACTCATGTATTACATATCATTCTATGATATTCTATAGTATTCTACGAGATGTCCCCTTATGGGACATTTCCTACTATAAGTGCAAACACTGTACTTCTATATACACCCTGGCCTTACTGCCAGTAGTATTTAATGATTCTTCCACCCTTTGTTCCACTTGAGACCTGAGACCTCTCAGAGACCAATCCCACTACTCAAGTATCACTCCTGAACCTGATTACTATCCCTGTAGCTATAGTGAGTCTCTCTCACTAACCTATCCCTCTTGTCCCTGTGCCATCGAGGTTCCTTTGGACTTCAATAGCAGCCAGTTCCTAATGGAAAGTGTAAGTGCTTCTGGTACACCTTGTGAAGTGCCTGACCTCTGGAAAATGGGTATCTTAGATAGTCAGATGCTTGTATTGCACAAATGCATGACTTAAATATTTGACATAGTTTGTTTTTGGAATAAGATCATGTTGAAACACAGCACAGATAAGGAACTTGGAGATAAGGATTCCATCCATCCCTCAGATCAAGGTCCCCCCAGCCCCCCTGGACCCTCTCTACCACCAAGATTCTGTTGTCTGCCATCAGGAAAAGTGATTGACACTGAAGATGATGAGTTTTCTGTATAGAGGAGATCTGTTATGAAAACATCCCTTTTCTCCACACATGCTCCACCACTGTCACTTTCACCTTTCCCCTCGCTTGCCCAGTGGCACATGACTCTTCCCATCACATGACCCACATGCTCACTTGGACCCAGTGACCACCTGGCATGTGACCAGCACGTGACCCAGGCATGTCACAACATAACTGTGTCATGTATGCCCTCTCTTGTTGATCAGGAACAGCCATGTTCCCCAAGCCATCAGACATGCCTGCTGCTGCACACACACAGCCAAGGATTAATGCCAATCTCAGTTACTCGATAGTGCAGCCATCATTGCACTGCCTCATCTGCCAATCCATCTATTGGATCTGATCAGAGATAGCAGATAGATGAAAGAGGTGAACAATAGAGGAGGAGCTTCCTGATCGAGAAGCACAGCCCAAGAAGCAGGACTATAAATATGGGCTCCACTTTAACACCTCTTTCCTTAGTTTAGTCCACTTGTATCGACAGTGGGATCTTCACTCCTTGAAGCCCCCCCCGATATTAAGGCAACTCTATCGCTCTTCTATTCCCACACCTCACCAGGCTCGGTGTAAGCCTGCAAAGTAGTCTCTGGTCCCCATAGTGGTTGTGTCTTCAGGCATAAGAACCCTGCATGTGTTGCTCCCGCAACAAGATCTGTGTCCCCAATGTGGGAAGATATGTGTGACCAGATGGCTGACACCCTCCTTTGAGTGGGCAAGGCTTGAAGGAATGTGCACTATCACCACACTGGGCACAAGCTGCAGTGGTCACTCCCCTGCAGGGCTTGGGAAGCTCCTGCTTGCAGGCAGGGTGCCCAATGGTGCAAAACTTGCAGGTACCTGAAATCCTTATGGACTAGGGCTAAGGGCTTCCTACCTGGTCCATAAAGCTCGGTGTAAATCACGCTAGTGAGCTCTTAGTACGTGATTTTTCTTGGTGTGTTGTTGCACCCCTATCATAATAGATATGTTAGGAGTACTGAGCATTGCAGTTATGTAAATGAGCAGTGCTAGTGAGATAGTAGTGTCTGCAATACATTGTGTCAAAATGCAAGACATAAAGCCTACTAAACCTACATAATGCTAATGTGAGTGGTTGATGATACAGCCCAGTTACATGCTGATGACTTTGGAATACAGCCTAACCCTAACAGCCTAACCCTAATAGCTAACTGGCTAACCTAAACAGATACCCGCCAGCATGTCACCTTGTCATATGATCGGATCAACCTCCGGTAAGATGCCATATCCAGTCCAGCCCAACTTCCAAAGGCCATGACCCCTGGCAATTCAAATAACTGAGTCCTGATGGGAATTCTCCCATGTCCATCTGACCAGGCATCCTTGAATAGCATCTGGTTTAATCTGACATTTCAATCTGGTGTGCTTCTTCCAGTTTACTCCATTTTTACTGATGGTCCATGTGCAGATTCTTTCCTATAAATACAGGGTGAGTAATAAGCATGAATTCTTTTCTATCATCACCAGAGGTCTGATGAGTCTCTGGACAAAATAGATGGTGATGGTCACAACAGGCATCACCTATTACCTACAGTATCTGGCACCTATCCCATCCACACTAGCTCCCTTGCACTGCTCACTTCACTTGCAGTGCTTGGTCCCCTAAATATGAGTGTTATGAAAGCATGACCCATATTGAGGAATTGTGCCAGTTGATCAACACTGGTTTGCCTGGGTATTGGGGGTAGCCATCCTGGAGCTATGTTGGTGTGCTTTTGAGGGTCAGTTGGTTGGTGTGATTTGGTAGGAAAATTGAAAAGGAGGAGGGGTGAGGGGAAGGAGGGATCATTGTGGTGTGGAAATTGGCATGAGCCCCATGCCTCAACAGCATATGGATAGGAGTTGCTGAAGGTGATCGTGATGACAATGACAATAAATGCACCAATGGATGAGGAGGAATGGGAGGTGATGGACTCATTGAAATGGTGCATCACGAAGATCAAGGTCCTGCAACAGCTGTTCTGGAGGTTGAGCAGGACAATGTCGATGGGACTGGTACTGTTCATGTCACAGAGTATGTACTTACATATGGCTCGGTGTCTGAGTCTGATCAAGCCAGTGTTGAAAGAGGTGAGTCTTTCTGTTCATCATATATTTTCTTCATAACCCACCACACCCACACCCACATCCACACCCCACCCACACCCCCTCCCATATTGCACATTTTGAGGACCCTCTGAAATGTGTGGTATATGGGTGCCACTCGGTACCACCATATTGCACATTTCAAGGACCCTCTGAAATGTGCAGTACATGGGCATCACATTGTACCATTGTATCACACATTTCAGATGTGCCTTGAAATGCATGATACACATGTACATCATGTTACTTACTTTCACACTTTGCTCACCCATCCATTCAACAAGCTGACATATATAATTTCTACAGTACCGCCAATGGTGGGAGCCCATGATCAACATGGAACCTGCCATTGGGAAGTATTGGATGCCCAGGTCTGCTACTGCCACTGCAGTAAGGGCTGTCCAGGGATACTGTGACATCCAAGACAAATGTCAAAAAGCTGCAGCTCATATGGTAACTTTTATGTCAATCAAACCGATCCATTTGTTAGTTCACCCAGGGTCAGATCATTTACATCATCTGTTACCACCCAATGGTCGCCCTATGATTACTACCCATTTTCCTTTCCACCTATGCCACTACCTCTTTCATTGTTACCGCTATCCTATTTCAACCTTCCATTTACCACAGATGGTGTTCCCACATCATCGGACCATATTCCCTTATTGTTTCTGCTCCCCTTCTTCTTGTACCACAATGCTGATTCTCCTTCTCGTATTGATCCACAAGGACTGGTACTGCCTTCCTATCTTCATCAAACCTTATCCATATCTCCACATGCTTCTCCTTATTGCTGACTCATACATATGCCAACCAGTTTCCATGAGGCTTCTCCTTAAGGGACCCTCTGGCCTTGTAGCATCCCTGTAATGTATAAAAGACCTACATTGTAGAACTTAGCTCCTTAGCTAGTTCTATGCAATATACTGTGTATCTTCTGGCATATCCTGTTCCCTAAAAGGCTCCTGGCTACTTCAGAGTTCCAGCTACTAGTCTTTTGAGTTACCAATCCAAGGCTTAGCCAAGGAAGTGCGGTAGCATCATAACATCAGCTGGATCAATTACACATCATTCATCAACAGTGATGGGAAGGAGACCAGAGAACTTCAATTGGCTCGCATAGCAACAATGCCCAGGACTGCAGGCAGGAAGAAGAAAACAGCTGTCATTGCATTGGGTACAACTACAGTGACTACTACTACTATGGCAAAGGAAAAAGGGAAGAAGAGGGCAGGTTTGCTGAGCAATGCAGAGAAGACCAACAACAGCACGTGGGTGGACAGTGATGAGGACAAAGGAAACTCAGATGGGGAGGAGCAGGACAATGATGATGACAACAAGAAATGGGAGCAGCACGCTTGTGCTCGCCAGGAGTTGATGATGAAGAAGCAGAAGGCATTCCTTGTGAAATGTGAAGAATGGGAGGAAATCCATAAGATATTAAAGAACAGCATGGGCGATGGAAGGGGGAGGGTGTTACGACTACCCCGGGTAGGAGTCAGCCGTAGCCCTTAGGGGGTCTAGGGTCGTTAGCTTGGGGAAGGGTCCCTGAGCGAACGAGGGTCTTCTGAGTAGGCTTACTAGAAGCCGCGTAGACGATGCGACGAGAGGGACTTCCTCGGGTCGTAGGTTCAAGGAGCTGTCGCCTCAAGAGGTGACAGTGGTCGAAGGTTCAAGGGTGAGCGAAAGACTATGCGATTGTAAGGGAGGTCTAAGCTACCGTTACAAGAGATAGACTTCGAGTATTTATAAGAACCCGGAGTCCTTGGTGACTAAGCGTAATAGAACGCGATGGAAGGTCAGGGAAGCCTGACTAATGAAACAGATGACGCGTCGAAAGAATACTGTGGAACGTCAGGGAATGCTGACTAAGGAAAAGGGGGACGCGTCAT
>JBBPNY010000679.1:0-13340 GCA_038091165.1 Rubroboletus pulcherrimus
AGCCCTTAAGTGTCTATGTCCTGGAGTCGAATTGGTGAATGGACTGACAACCTCAAGTACCGGACAGCGACGGGAATGATCAGCGTGCCTCGAATTGCACCACTGGCGGAAAGCTGAACACATGTGCCAGTAGAGAGAAGGGGGGGCTTACTTCTTTTCGTCCTCTTCTTGTACATGATCCGGTGACCACACTCTCGACAACGGATGGGCTCCCTTGATTTTATCTCATTTTTAGCGCCACAATCTTTGGGTGTTGGTCAGGCCATCAAGGGCGCCAATATGTGGGGGGAGGCTACCTGCGCAAATATATTCCATATCCTGACGGGGATGTTGAGCGAAACCTGCACCCCCGCCATACGCGTTTGGCTGGCTTGGCTGGTTCATGGCTGCTTGAACGAGAGTGGTATAGCGCCGCCAAGCTGCGACACGTGACATCCTAAGTTGCACAGCCCTCGCGCACGGCTCAATGTTATGGTGATGGACTTGGCGACGATGCGTTGGGAATTACCATAATCACGGCGCAGCGCTCGGTTGCCCAGGACGACAGTCTAGCAGGCAAACGATGTTCACCAGGTGCGTTTTTCCTTTGACCCCCTTCTTTGAAAGTCTTCACCGCCTTTCTCGCCGCTTAGCCTTCTTGTTGTCTCTCGCAAGGTAAATTTCGACGACCGGTTCCGAACCGGCACGGGAAAGCTGTGTTAATTGCCCCGGCGAGGACGATCACCTTGCCGACGAGTCTGGGCTCCTATTGTTAGCCGTGCAGGCTGGAGGACAACGCCTACAGTGGAAGGTTACGCTCGTGGATTTGACGACCGTTCATACGTGACAACCGTGGGGCGTCTCCAAGGCGCCTTACCTATAACTATGCCCACCCTCCACCCTACTCCCTCCAAGGCCGCCCTTACGACGACACACACCCGTCCCCATTTCCGCCAAAATGACCAGCGCACTTCCGTCTTTCATCGAACTCATGGCTTCTCTCGGTCTCGACAACGATCCAAAGCCCTCTCCACACCACCTCACCACGTCCCGTTCTCGCTCAGGCTCCTGTTCTTCCGTGTCCTCTCTTGGCAGTTCAAATCCAGGCTACAGCCCAGTATCACCATCCTTCACTATATCATCCGAATCCATCTCCCGAGACGTGGATGTAGATAGGCGGCATGGTTCCTCCCGTCTGCGGGCCGTCCGGTATTCACCTTACATTTCCCCAAGCGTGAGTACTCCTCGCCTACCTCACAACAACCTCTCTGAACGCCTACGTACAGTCCTCTGCTCGACAGAGCACCTCCACACTGGCCCCATCCGGTGAAGAGGTGGATAACAGGCGGAGGGTATGTCTATGTCGATTAAACTCCCCTCCGTGATCCGCGGATCTGACGTGTATCTCCGTAGTCTGCCTCCCCACGCTTGTCCTCTTCACCAGCTCGAAACAGGCCTTCTCCCCTGCAATCCGCCAAGAATTCCCGGGAGTTACATGCTACCACTCCCATCTCAAGTTATGCCCGTCGTAGAACACCGCAGAATTCTCCGACAACGGCAACCTTTCCCCACCGAGTACATGTTGATCGTCCCGAAACTATCGTCCTACCATCCCTTTTGCCTGCTCCTATTTCTCATTGACGGATAGTGGTTTGTCTGCCCAGATCATTGACCCTTTCTCCTCGATGAATGGCAAAGAAAAGACAATTTTCGTACCTACTCTCACTTGCGGCCAGTTGCCGATACACGCGTTCATTATTTCTCTTGTCACGGACTAAATGTATATTCTATTCTACGATCCTTGGACACTCATTTGTACACCATCAATGGCATGCGTTCCTTACACATTCTGACCATTTGGACATGGCAGTTCTTTCCCGAGTCAGTCGTGATCACCTTCATTGGGACCGGGACAATGTTTCTCCAGGTCACCATCATCCTCGTACTTCGTCCCACACCAAAAGCAATACGCATATGTATCTCGAAGGTATGTGAGGACCAAACTCAGTCGATCTCGAGGCTATGTTCACAAAAGTCAGTCTTTCACCGAAACAAAACATTGTGGCATACCCCGAGACGAAAAAAATAAGCAGCTTCTTCGACCGTTTCAATCGGAAAGTCCTCTTGCTGTGTCGCCTTGTTCATCCCGTTGTGGTCGTTTGACACGTTATCGTCTTCGTCACTAGCAACGGGTTGCAGTGCATCTGCGCGCATCTGATCGCGCAAGCGAGTCGCTTCGTTACCTCTCCCGGAGGGTACAAGAGAAGTGCCTTGTGTATACTCCAAAAGGGCGTCCATCAACCCCTTGGGAATGGAATCAACGTCGTTGGGGTTGATCCAGAGAACGTTGAACTAATAGGTGATGGCAGAACGAATGAACATCCATCAGGGTGCCAGACATGAACAAAGCAACTGACTGTGATTCCGGCCATTTCATCAAGGGTCGCACAAGTCCGTTGTGCAGGCGCCAGACGCCTTTCCGCGTGCCTTTCTTCGTGTTCCCGACGATTGAAGTCTCGAAAGTTCTCTTGACTGGCATCTTCGGCCATCTTTGCCATCTTTGCCAAACGATCGGAAGCACCAGGTGACCTCGTGCGTTTCCCTAATCCAATGCCTCTCTTGCCTACAACCAAGATGAAACGTAGCGTGCGATGATAGATGTATCACGACGAACCTGACCATTCATTCAGGGGGAGCGGCTCAGCTTTGTGTGTTGAATCTGACGGTATATTCCGTCGTTCTCTGGGCTCGGAAGATTCTTTTGCCCCGCCCCCCGAGCCGCCAGGGGAAGAGGTACCTTCACGGGTTGACAAGCCCTCCTGATGGCCCAGAGATTCGCCTATCTTGAAACCCATCCTAAGCATGATCCCCAGTGCCTTGTTCTCACTCCCTTCGTTGTCTTCTTGCGCCCGCTCAAAGAGGCTCTTACGGAGACCCTCTTCCCTGGATTCGTGTTCGCGCTGGCGGCGACTCTTGAATCGGGTCTGTTCATTCTTGATACTGCTCTGCTTCAAGGACTCTTGGCGTCTTTGAGTGTATGTCTTTGGTTGAGAGGACGACGCGGTCTCGACAAGGAACTTGTCAGACAGATAGTCCTCCTCGTCCGACATGGTGCAACACGATCAAAACACAGGCGAGTAAACATTGGACGCTCACACCGAGGAGCTTTCGTATGGACATGAACGGGTCATCAATAGCCATGAAAGTACGTAGCACGTCGCCTATCAGGTTGACAAAAGCGACACTACAAGTTTGTAGAAGAAAACAGCACCAGACCGCCGACACGGAGAATGAATTACTTGACTCGTGAAAATCGCGGAAAACTTAGCAAAAGAACAATACTAAGTAACGATAAACTGGCACACTCGTGTGCGTTAATGAGAAATGAAGCCAAGAGAGGGATCTGGGGTTATGATCGTATGAGCGCATTCAGGCCGCTGGAGCGTCCGCGTCAGCCTCGGGGCCGGCGTTATCAGCTTCCTCTTCCCTGGTGGGATTGACAGCGATCTTGACAGCAATGGCACGGCCTCCAACTTCTTTGCCTTGGATTGCCTCGATGGCCTTGTATTGTTCTTCTTCGCTGCCAACGTCAACGAAGCCGTAACCTTTGCTTCTCCTCGGCTTCCCAAACTTCCTGCGAACCACGCGGGCAGAGATGACATTGATGCCGGCCTCGGTAAAGAGGGCGAACAAACCCTCATCATCGATGCTGAAGCCAAGGTTGGCGACGAACAGCATGGTCTTGGAGGGTTCGCCGGCTGGGTCTTCGCCGACTGGGCGGTGGGGACGTGGTGCTCTGGGCTTTCTTGCGCGAAGCTGTTTTTTGGCGGGAGGGACGTCAGTTGCACCTTCGGTGGCGGGTGCATCGTTGGCTTCCTGGGGCGCCTCGCCTTCTGCAGGAGCAGCAGCCTTGCGCCTTGGCTTACGCTAAACGAGAGTGATGAGAAGGGCAGGGGATGAATGATGAAGCGAGAAAGACATACAATGTTCTTTTTCTTCTTCTTGGGCTTGGCTGCTTCGTCGGTACCGGGAGCAGCAACAGCGTTATCCGCCTTGATGTCGCCATCCGCCTCGGCCTCGGTGACTTCGCCAGGCACGGCCTTGGCACCGCGCCTGCCTGGACGTCTCTTGGCCCTTTTCTCCTTCTGCTCCTTGTCCTTTTGTTCGGCTGGCTTGGCAATCTCGACGATGACCTTGCGGCCATCGAGTTCCTGTCCGTCGAGGGACTCGACTGCTTTTTGGGCAGCCTCTGCGCTGGACACGGCGACAAAGCCATAACCTGTGGAGCGGGTACCACGCAGGATGACGTGTGCTGAGATGCTAGGGAGAATGAGCGGGGGAGGAATGGGAGGCACACGATGGTAATTACATGTCGCTCTGTACGGGCGCAAAGAAAGTCTTCAGCCCTTCATCCGTGGTGGAGTACGCAAGATTTCCAGCGAAGACCTGGAAGGGATGGGATGAGGAAATGAGAGTGCGGATCTGGGAGCAGTACCTTGAAACCGGGTGCTTCTTCGATGAGAAGGTCTTGCGTAGCCGGAGGCACGCCGTTTTCAGTGACATGGGCGGCTTGGGCGTCGGACATTTTGAGAGGGATGAACTGATGGAACTTTGGGGGGGGATGAACGATGGATGAACCGATTCTTCGTGTCAAACTTGGAGGTTGAAGAAAAGAACGGTGCAGCGGGCACGCGGCGTTATTTGTATGAGATGGTGAATATTATTACGCAAACAAACACTCGGACTGCTCGTGTTTCCATGACATTCACTTCAGCCGTACTACCGACACACTCCTCCTCGTCCCCGACAGCGACAGGGACAGGAACAGGCTAACAGCGGTCGCCGGGCCCGTGCGAGTCATTACGTAACCAGAGCACATATAACCAATCTCCAGGTCGCTTTGGATACTGACTTCATACCACCTTCCTTTCAAAATTTCACTCTCCCTACATACCCATGCCTGCACTCAAGCTGCTCAACCTCTTCACTCTCGCGTCCGTCGCTCTCGTCGCTCTTTCTTCTGCCCCCCTCCACGCACGCGCCCAAGTCGCCAACCGTGCCCAAGTCGCCCGTCATGTCCACGCTCACCACCCCGTTGCCAAGCGCAAGCGCAGTGACTCTTCCAGTCTCTGCACACCCAGGCCATCCTCCTCCGTTGACTCTTCCGTTCCCACCTCTACCCCCGCACCTCCGTCCTCCACTTCGACCACATCCACAGCCCCTTCCGCAACTCCGAGCACCACCTCCACCACCAGTTCAAGCAGCCGTGGAAAGGGGGGTCTTGCCTGGCCCAACGGTGATCAGTGGTTGAGCAACTTTGCCGACCTTTCTAATGTCGGATAGTATGTCTTGTCCTCCCTCTTCGGATCCGCTTATACCCTATCCGTCTCTAGTCTTTACACTTGGAGCGCGTATCTCCCTGACAATCTTGCTTCCTATGGAATAGAGGGCATGCCGATCCTCTGGGGTAGTGCGTATGTCGACCAATTCCAGCAGCTGGTCGTCCCAGGTTACGCCAAATATGCCATGGGTTTCAATGAGTAGGTATTTCCGCGTTCCTCTTGTCTCCTACTCTTACCCGCTCTCCAGGCCCAATGAGCCCAGCCAGGCCAACCTGAGCCCTGGGGATGCGGCCTCACTCTGGAAGCAATACTTGGACCCTCTCGCAGCTGATGGCTACTACCTCATCTCCCCTGCATGCACGGACGATGATAGTGGCCTTGCGTGGTACGAGGCATTTTTCGCAGCTTGCTCGGGATGTACAGTACGTTGCATGTGCGATGGTAACCAATCACGTCATTTAGATTTTGTTCCCAGATTCACGGCGTCGCTTACCACTCCTATGTCACCGACCCTCAGCATCTTATCGACTATGCCAACACGCTCCACAACACTTACGGCTTGGAGGTTTGGATCACCGAGTTTGCTGACGAGGTAACTGCTCACCTATTGCATGACTTGGCTTGTCAACTAACTCGTTCCGAAGAACTATACTGGCACTGGCGGCCAAGCAACCATGGATGAAATTTGGACCTATGCTGAAACGGTTAAAGCCTTTTGCGACGGCACTGACTGGATCAGGGGATATTTCCCCTTCGGTGAATCTCTTTTCTTATTCTATCCCATACCCAACTCATAAAATTTCAGGTGCCATGACCGACCTCCAGGGTGTCAACACCTTAAACGCTTTGCTTGATCCCAGCACCGGTGAACCCACCCAGCTGGGCTACTTCTACTTCAACTAAGTTTAGAGTAATGAGGATTCACTTGTAGCTTGTGGAACATTCACTCTGATACCCTCCACTCTGTGGACGGTTTTTCTTTTCTTTTCTTGCTTGTTGTACTTCTTGCTCGCGCATAATTATGCGTGCTTTGTTCGTTGCGCTTCATGTCTTGTGCTGGATGCATTTGTTGCCGACGACGTAGCTTGTTGAACAAGACGACTGCGAAAATTGTGACCATCTTGGATATTTGCCGTTAGATCGGAATTGACACGTCGGTCTGAACAATGTCACAAGGCCTTGCGGGCGGAAGAATATATAATTATATATTCCCACTCGTTCCGTCACATAAAAACAGAGCGCACCGGAAGTTAAAGAGACACGCCCTCTCATCTCCCTGCGGAAATGGTCAAACACCTCCCCCCCGGGGTGAAGCAGCTCTTGACGTTGCACAACCCAGAGGCATGGCCTAGTCCTCCCGCGGAAAGACTGCACCGCGTGTTCACGAGTACGCTCAACGAGGCCAGGCAACGGAACACAGTGAATGGTTGGCTCGTCCTCTCGGCGAGTACACGGTCTCTTTTGCTAACTGAACAGCGCCCCATTGAACCCGAAATGACAGACATGCACACTCCTTACCACTAACAGACCCTCGTCTGTGGGACATCTCTATCGGTTCATAACTAGGACCGACCCCAGCCTGCCTGAGACACGAAGGAGCTTTACCGAAGCCGTGAACAGAGCTGCCATGATGCGCGAGGCCGCGTTGAAGAGCGTCATCTTCGTTGGCGTACCTCGGGTAAGTCCATGCGAGAAAAAAAAAAGGAGCAAGACTTTCACTCCTAGAGAGTCGATAAAAAATAAACTGTCATGTAGACGATCTTGTCCTTGACGGGCTTAAAGGACGCGCTGGAAGACGACGTATACGCTGCGTTACGAAAGAACTCAATCAGGTGAGAAAGAGATCTGGTATCGCATAGCAGCACGAGGCGCTAGCATTTCTCGCACGCAGGGAAGCCAGCGCAGAGAACATCGAGGCGACCATCCAAAGGGGTACGGGCTTGTGGAAGTCCATTTATGAACCTCATGCTGTCAAGTTGTACAACAAATTGGGGGCACTTCATCCCGATTTCATCAGTACGTATTCATTTCCATCTTACCCCGTGGTCTTATCTTTTGCTCCCCCCCTCCCCCCCGTTTGATGACAATCTATCGCATCGCCTCGTTTATATGACGTGCCTCGAGTTTGATGAATAACCAGATCTACATCTTTATTTAGCGTTTATCATCCAGGCCTACGGCACGATTTTGTCCCCTCTGCCGCGAGGAAACCTGGAGCAAGGCAATCTCACTCGGGCTTTGGGCTCGGTTGTCGGAATTGCGACACTTCGAGCCGAAGGAAGAGTCGGTCCTCAGCTCACCAGTCATGTCTTTGGTCTCCTCAAGGCTCGTTATGAAGAGAACCTGAACGAGGAAGACAAATTCCTCGCGAGTGACGAGGGCACAGAATGGGTCATTTGCAAGGTCGATGAGGTCATTCATGCCGTGACAGCGGGTGAACAGGAGATCATTGGGACGACCAAGCTGTAGAGCACGCACCAAAGATCACTTTATTTGCTTGTTATCAGCCGATGGATCGTAAATGAATGTCGTCGCTCTGACCTGTGAGAGGTTTCGCCTTGCATCGTGTTTCCCCACGTGTGGCGTAAAACCCGTGTTCTGTGACATCGATGGGGGCGTCATGCTAGCATCATCTGACTGCGTGAAAGGAACACCGGCTGTTCGGATGAAATTTTGTGCATTGCATGTCAATTATAGTACACATGTACAGGTCACCGTGGATAGGTATGATGAGAACGTGTCTTCGATCTAGTTTACAATGTGAATGGAGGAGAGTGCGACGTCAAAGACCAAATGCCTGGCAAAATCGGTAAAGCATGGCTGTTACCGTAACCGTGTCCATCATGGGTGGGTGTGTCTAAGGTCAAGGAACATGAGTACAATGACGTGACTCCCAAGGAGAGAGGGAGCCTCACTATCGTTCCCGCACCCGCGTTCCGGAGAAAGTGCAGTTCCCCGTAGACATCCCCGATCTGATACCGGGTGGCCCTCGTGGGCCGGAAGAAGGCGACAACATTTCCTGTGGGATCCTCCAGCTGCGAGTGGACCATCAGTGCATGCGAGATGGCGGCAATCTCGGAACATTACCAAAACCTCAGGGGTGTTGGAAGACGGCCGCCAACGATATTGTAGGCCATCGGGCGCGTTAAAAATCCGTGCGCCCTACTCATACGATGAGCGTCGCGTCCGGGGTGCTGCACAGATTATAACATACCGGGTAGCGGGGATCAGGGCGGACGAGGTCGGACATCGGGACCGCGTGCTGTTCAGATATATATTGATCAGACAACGTGCATGTAGTTTTCCCCAATTCTTTCTCTTACCTTGCCGATCACTGCTCGCCCAAGACCGCCGTTGGAAGCCCACTCGAGCTTCGCAACACGATCCTCCCTGTTGGCGCGCACCGCCCGCCACAGAGTGGTGGTGCTTTGCCCGTTGCTGCTCACTACGGTCTGCGGCGGGTTGTCAGCGATGCCGACACAAAGGTATAAGGAGAGCACTGAACCGCGAAGCGGTAGAGAACACCCCACGTATTGAAGAGCACGCTTTCACGGGGGTCTTGGTTTGTCCAGGACATAACATCGTTCGTTGAAGCCGCCATCGCGAGAGTAGAAGGATGATTGAGATGCTTTCTGAGTAAGGGGGAGATGAACTGAGCCAACTCTACGGAACACTGGCCGGGTATGGACTCTTTATAGGGCGAGTTTTGAATAACATTTCAAAAAATAGTCTGGTTTTCCTTTTCTTTTTTCGCTGTATGACGAATTTATGGCAACGTGGACATTGTTGTGACAGATCAAGGATGAGTATGAGGCAACAAACGTGTTATCACGAGAAGCCAGATTCATTAAGTTTCTGGAGTCTTTTGAGTGGAGTAAAGTCCGATGCGGCAGTCAGGTCGAGGCCGACGTGATCGAGGAACAACACGCGTTGAGCATAAGCGCTGATTTACCCATGGAACATGCGGATTGGCGTCGCAGTGGCACGCTGAAACTGACACGAGACTTGCCATGAAAGAGACAGGTCGATGGTCGGTGGCCTAAGGATAACCGAGAGTTTAGAAGGGCGTCCAAGGTGAGAATCTCGAACAAGAATATTCAAAGACGTACAAATCGTGGTAATAAACGACAAGAAAGATGGGTTTCACGCGCTTGAGAAAGTACACGCGTGAGGGAAGCGGCCGGAAAAGGCAGGAATGGCACAGTGGCGAGCGAGAAGAGATGAACGTGTCGCAGGAGTGCGGGTAAGGTGTGGTGAAACTGGGCGAGTAAAGCGTGTCAGCAGCATGGCAATATTCCGGTAAGATCATTCGGAGGAGAAAGATGGAACAAATGATTGGACGGCGGAACATGACCATGACATGTAAAGGTCAGGCTAGATCAGATGGATTCGAGAAGCAGTGCATGTTGGCTCTCGGTATACGGGGACCGGAGACTCGCCATTATGAAATGTGAATTTGATTATGAGGTGGATGAACTTAACCTTGCACAAGGCACTCGAACGCGGATGACGCCACCGCGCTTGTTCATTAATGTTCCCCAATACATGACCGGATACGCGCACGCCAGCAGCTAGGGGACGACTTAACACAAATGTCTAACTACAGTTGGCACATGGGTCGAGGATGGGGGGGTGGGGGTGGGGAATGCGGCGGGCGAGGACGCATTAGGATAGACTGATAAGACGGACTGTGTCGCATCGGACAGACGATAAGCCGATGGATCACGATGTTGGCAAGGGCGTACCTGACAGAATGGCTTGCAAAGGACGGGCCGGTCACGGCACGACCTGAAGTCCCAGCGTTCTTGCGGTACCAATGACAGTGCGCGCGATCGACTCCAACTTGAGATGCTTGAGGTGGTCATCTCTTGCCTTGATTTTGGCGATTTCGTACACGTGTTTGAGACTGATGGTGCCAAGTATTTCGTGTCCGGGACGGGCGGGACCTTTTTCTAGGCCGGCGACTTGCTTGAGGAGGTAGGTGGTTGGTGGTGTTTTTGTGATAAAAGTGAACGTCCTATCTGGCTGGACGTGAATCATGGTTGGAATGGGGACCCCGGGCTCGATGTGGGCGGTCCTGGCGTTGAACTCTTTGCAAAAGTCCATGGATTTGACACCGCGCGCGCCGAGCGCTGGGCCGACGGGTGGACTCGGTGATGCCTTTCCGGCACCAATTAAGACACGCTTAAAAATGTAGGTGAGCGTACTGGGCGGGCAGGCAAGGAAAGGGACGGACGACGAGATGGACTTGAGCCTTGGACATGGTACTCAGTGGACTTGACCGGGTTGGTCGGCTACTCGGGTGTTGTATTGGCCAAACAAGAATATTAATCAAACTGCGTTATGTCCGCTCATGCAGTGGCGTGCCACACGTATCAGACTCAAGACGTCCTTGTCCTCACGTTTTCAACTGCCAGTGCCACGTACATCATCGAGCAAGTAATCCTCAAAGAATGTGACGACGTCTTGTCCAAACGTAACAATGTCTCTATCCGCGAAGATGGTGTGTACCACCTTCTCAGCCTGCTCGAAACGCCTCTCGACCACCGCCTTCTTTGGGTAGAGCTTTCATCGTATCTCCTCCCGGTTGCAACCAAAAAAGATCCTACCTTACTGTTTCGAAAGTCCCACAGCAGCACGTCCCCGTCTTCGCTCGCCTTTGCAAAGTGAACGAGATGAACACTACCTCGCGTATGTGTCCTCGAAAATGTTTGCCATTTGTTACGGTGGCCGAAACTCAGGCATGGCTCACTGTCAAAATCCCCTTTGCGGCTGTCATACAGCTGGACTTGGCGATCCAGGTGCCGGACCTTGGAACTATATTGAGCCTATCACCCACCACCCACGTGCAGCCACATCACTCACCTCTAGCAATGTGACGTACGCTGCCTGCGGATGTATGTGTATCTGTTGGATTTCATTCGAGAAAGGATGAGTCACCGTCTTGCAACGGTTAAGATCCGTTATGTGCAGTCTCCTCTGCGTAGATGCCACGACTGATCTGTCACGATCACGGTATGCCAGCGCCATTACACAGGCACCATGTGAGCCAACTTTCCTGGAATGAGGCTCGTTCAGTGTTTCGACGTCAGCCGTCCACTCATGAATCGTTCCATCGTAGCCACCAGATAAAAATTTGATGTGGCCACCCTCGGCGTGTATTGCAGCGAGGCGACTCACACCTCTCTTCTGCGTATCTTGGTAGCGCGGTCCACTGCTGTGTGGGCACCGTGCGACATCGATCATTTGCGGTTTCCCCTGTTCACATGTCATTAAGACCTCATAGCCGCTCAACAGACAGGAATCCGCATGCATACCACGACAGAAAGGAATGAGATCTGATGTGTCCCTTTATCACATCCGAGAACAGCGGTATTCCCCACCATGCAAACATCGTCTACATGTCGATAGACTCCAGGATTAGGAAGCGAGTAGCCAGTTATACGAAACCTGTTGTACGATCAGTGGTCGGAAGATCATAATGACCCAACACTCACTTCTTCCTTCTTTCTATGAAATGACAATCACCTCTCATGGTGACTGCAACCAGCGGAAGGTCAGCAGACTCTGGCATCAAGAGTCGCCGAGCACGCCCATGATCAGTTTTAGGCAAAGGTACTCTTTTAAGCTGCGGATCAGAAGCCTGCCAGTCTGATTCCTCGTCACTCTCGCTGCTCGTAATGGCAGGAACTTGCTCGAGATCTCTTCTCCCCTGCTTCTGTGATACCCCCGGCGCGACAACTACTCCTTCAGGCAGGACGTCACGCTCAGGGTCACCTCGCCGTTGCCTTCCTGCAAGCAGCTTCCTAATGGCTTGCAGGGACGAGAGGGACTGCGGTTTTGCGTGTCGAGCGGAAATTCTACTGCCATCAATGTCCTCAGCACCGTTTGCTTCTTTGTCTGCTCCATCAACCTCGGAATCGGAGGTCGTCATGTCAGTGCCGTCGGAGCGAAGCCCACATAGTGCGACTGCATCTTCTTCCCTCATTAATGCGCGCCTTGGAGGCGGGTCCGATGACATGTCAGAGACCTCCGCTGGAGACAGTTCTCGAGCGAGTGGGAGAGGAGAATGGTATGAGGCCTCTGGGTCATGTTGTACTTTGCTTTCTAGCAATTCTATGTCCGAGTCCGAGTAACTGATTACATCCTCGTTTAAGGAGGTATCATGATTGATTGGTGGTTCTTTTGGGGTGTCAGTGCGAGGAAAAGATGAAACTCCGCTTATGTTCTCGTCTGAATCGACAATGATGGCGTCTGCAGCGCTAGTACCGAAACCACCACCAGTCGAAACAACCGGGAGGCGAAGTTTTTCGTTCCTAAGTTCTGCAGACCAGGTGGCGCCTTGACGGACGACGAAGGGGTAATCATTAACCTTGTGCGACCGCATGCCGTCGACTGAGCCCGACTTGGGGCGGACCCTGTTCGAAACAATAAACGGATGCAGCATTGGAGCGTGTTACTAGGAGTACCAATTCAGGACGATGCCATCGTTACTTTCTTATCGATTAGCGCGTCGTTGAAGAGAGAGCGGAGGGAGACTCACAGCACCACGGGCAAGCCCACCACACACCTGCCTTGTCCGCGGAGAATTTTGGTACGTTCGCTGGCGAGCTGCTCCAGATACTGAGAGGACAAGCGGTTCACATTGACAGATGCAGGGAGGGGAATGCGCTCGACGCCATGGGTGGCGCTGAGTGGGAGGGGAGGCGGAGTGTAACAATCTAGTTTGGTGTCGTAGTATTCTCTTTTGGGTCTCTTTACAGACGACGGCGGGGAGGGTGTCGTCAGCGTTCGTTTCGACCCGGCGGGGTCGACGTCGTTCATGTTGAATGTCAGGGATTTCCAAACAAGCTCAAATAGGTCTCTTGACCTGACCATGGAGGACACCCAGCCCAACGAAGTCCGCCTCTCTCGCAAGGGATCCACAGTCATACCCCGTGTGCGGACCACCCGCCCAGTGCACACTCCCTACAGAGGTCAATCATCCCCCCCCCGCCCCCCCGCCCCGGCGCCGCGGCC
>JBBPNY010000680.1:0-13339 GCA_038091165.1 Rubroboletus pulcherrimus
GGGAGGCCGGATTGGAACTGCCAGACTTGGGTGGTTGAGGCGCTGAAGGGGTTGAACCACGCGCAGATGTATGCGGTGCAACTGGACCATGGTCGATGGGTGCAGCAGATGGAAATTGTCGAAGCAGCCTGGAATGTTGGCGATGCTTAGGTGGGCGTTTCCAGGGGCGTTGAAGGTGTATGGAGGGATGAGAATGTGCATGAAAAGGTAGCATCGACTCGGAACATTTGCGTTAGTACTCTGAATCATCCATCAATTGTATCGTGCTTTGTTTCCACATTCTAACCTGGTGTTTCTGTAATTCTCATTGCAACTCGGTTTTCAAGGCTCGCAAGTGGATTTACAAGTGTACATTCTTTCAGGTGGGACGGATTTCCCCCTGCTGTCTTATTCTTTGCTCGTATTGAACTGGTCAGATTATCTCCGCCAGTCTGATAGTCCCATGGAAAGGCTCTCCTCATATGCTTCTTTTGTCTTCTCCGGTCACGGTGGAGTCCAAGTTTCATCAACTTGTGAATGGTAGGTCACAACGTAATGATGACTCACACGCACAGCTGAAGCGCTGATGAATGAAACAGAAATCCACAGCTCGCGCGCCACGCTTGTTGCAAATGCGACGGGCGAGTTCACGGACTCGGAATCCTTCGTCGCTTTCAATTCAGTACCACGCGAAGCGATCGATCCCGAAAACACTGATAGAACAGGACCCCGCCAACCAGCACGTGGCTTGGGCGCCGGCATCCCAGAAGAGTGACTGGAAGACACGCACCCGGTGCATTCACCACGTTCACTGGTGGTGGCAATATCCTCTGCATTGTCAACTCCACCGCCCCTTCTGATCTAGTGTTCATAGAGAAGTTTGACTTCAAGTTGACGGTCACAGAATTTCTCCATCCTACAGCGGGAATAGTAAGTTCGTCGTCACAGCAAGCTAGTAGAGCACAACGCCTGGCGGCGTCATCTCGGGCACGGTGTCGGACTCGTCCGGTTCGTATACAGTGGAGTTTACGGTGCTCGAGCCCAACGCGGAGCCCTGTTCCTACAAAAGCTTCATTCCTTCGCCTCCGGGCTCCAGAGATGCTCAAACTGTTCAAGGATGGCCTACGTGTCTGATGACCCGAGCTATGTAAGTAAACTATTCCGCGTTAAACATTCCTAGTAGCAAGCGACCATATATCGTCAAACGTCAACGTGCACGGCGGTCTGACTGATTTGGAGTCCCAAGTTCTGGGCTGGGTGAAGATGTTCCACACGAGTCGTATCATTGCTGGATAGCCCTCCAGGTGCATCCTTGTAACATGCAAGGTGGTGATGCGCTCACAGACTGTCAGTGGACGTCAATTATCGTCGATCTTTGGTCGGGCGTACATGTGAGGATGTCGCCCCAAGTCTTGTGGTGTCCTGTCCAGACTGACCTCTACTAGCGACCTCCTCGTGGGGGATTAGAGATATACGATGTCGAAGACTGCAAGGAAGCGGTCGCGATCTTACCCATTGCACCTAATTCCTACTAGTACATCGATGAAAAGTGAGTGGCCATGCGGGGTAGCTCTGCACGTGACCCTCTGCGTTGTTATGTTCCCACCGGATTCGATATACCACCCCGCCCGCTTCGTTCTCGGGGGGGCTGCTGGTATGCGATAACAATTATGTATGTTTACTGGCGTTGGTGGTGGTAGGTGCGACTGACTCGAACGTCAAACTCATGTGTCTTTCTTCTGCCCATACGCAGATGATCGATGATGCTCCGTCTAATCCATTACTTGGCGACCACACAGAATCCTACACATCCGTGTGGGCGTCTTATGTCACGCAGTCGCTTCGTTTCTCGAACAGGCAACACTAGTAGGGGGGACTGCGGCAGAAGTTTAACGGCCCGACGAATCTGAAGGTACGGCGTGTACCCGTATTCCTGTATGAGCATTTGCCACTACGTCAAGCTGAGGTTATGGTTGTTCTTTTAAGCTGTGTACACACGGGTGACCTGCCTATCAGCGACCCGATCTGTAAGACTGTAAGTCTTTCCTCGCTCAAGAACGCATTCGGAAAACCAGTCTAGTGCGCACTAGTTTGGCGATGGGACTTACCCCTTCCGTCGGTCTTCGCAGCCCGGGTAGCAATATGTGATCTACAGTATGATTAGCGAGAAATGACATGTTAGCGCTCGGTGGACCCAGTAGGCGGACCTCAATCCGCTTACATGGCACCTCTCGCACAAAGAATCAGCTTCGGAGAGAATTACAAAAATACCAGGACGACAATGTTAGAATGTGGAAATAGAGCACGATACAATTCATAGAAGATCGATGATTGACAGTACAAATGCAAATGTTGAGCCCGTTCCGAGTCGATGCTACCTTTTCATCCACATCCACACCCCTCCATACACCTTCAACGCCCCTGGAAACGCCCACCTAGGCATCGCCAACATTCCATGCGGCTTCGACAATTTCCATCTGCTGCACCCATCGACCATGGTCCAGTTGCACCGCATACATCTGCGCGTGGTTCAACCCCTTCAGCGCCTCAACCACCCAAGTCTGGCAGTTCCAATCCGGCCTCCCTTGCTGGATCGGAACCAGCGAGAAATGCGTCTCCAGAGTCTCCAGATAACTCGGTGCCACATACCCGACGAGGTGGGTGCCCCTCTCATCCTTGTCCCACTTGGGGTGACGATTGTTGACAACATGCTGGGTAAAGTACCCAGTCTGCAGGCTGCCCCCGATCTCGTAAAAGTTACCCACTCCGCGCCGGGTCGACGTGGGGATGAAGATGGCCCAGTGGTAAAGTCTCTTGCCACCAGTGGACCAGTCGCCTCGGTCGAATTGTGCGATCCTAATCGGGAGATAGCCTGGGGGAACCTGGATACAAGGATTCCGGTGGTGTAAGACCTGGTACTCGGGTTGTGGTGTAGGTCCAAGGCTTGCAGCATAGGCTGCGGGGAGGGACACGAGGAAAGGGTCAACTCGGTGGAAAGCGAGGAGAGGAAATGGGAACTTACCCCCGACGCTGGCCATTAACTGGGGGGAGTAACTGCTGAATGACATTGGGAATATTGAATCTGAGGATGTAGAACTGATGTTTTTTTCACCGACCTTGGTAGAACATCTTTTATAATGAAGGATAGTCGCTCGGTGTGGACGAGCAATTGGATGGTGGATGGGTTTTCTTTTGTTGCCCACAGACGTTTCTGTTATCCGCTGTGACGAGTGAAGATGAGTGGTGGACTGTCGACGCTTTAACACCTTCGCAGGCGACGAGTGGCTTGCCACAGGCTAAATTTTCTGTGACGCGTGTGATATTCATTGAGGTGTGGACTTCGTTAATGACAACGCACCAGTTCAACTTGTCTGTTGGTTTTTCCTACCTTCAGTGTCGGGGGCGCACGTGTTTGTAGTGGTGTTCGCGAAAACAGAGCATAGATCGCGCAGACTCACTTGCTCTGCTTCGAAATTCGGATCCAATATCTCCACGAGCGAGTCAATTTGAGAAAGAGAGACCTGTTCATGTTGTGTACGAGACTCCCCACATCTTCCAAGTCGATGACAGACGATAGAACCGGAGGACAACTTGGTGGTCGTGATCCATTGGCCGCAGCAAGACGTGCCAGTGTCCCGACAGCTTCAACTTGCTACGCAGGGGGGTGTTAATCGTTCATGTTGCACCTTTGCAGCCTTTTGTCATAGGCATCGAGACTGCTCTCGTGCTCGCAACGACCAAGACAGACGAGAGGGTTCGTCAAGGTATGAGTTTCGTAAATGATGCATCTCGACTACAACACAGAAGAGTACTGTGAGAGAACTGGAACAACGCTCGATGACCGATCCATTGACTTTTCCTACCTTCCGTGTGGAGGCCGTTATGGGGGTGCACGCGTTTGTAGTGCCGATTATCACCGAATCGTCGCGAATGGGTGTCTGGTTCGCTGAGTAGATTCGGCGAAAAGCTTGAATAAATATTTTATGCTTTACCGTCGTCCTGGGTGTCGCAGCACTGGAACGCAAAAACGCACCGTCAAATGGCTTGTGCGATAGTCTCGTAGCGTTCAGGTGAGAGTGAGACTCGTCCACGGCCAACATACAGCTCATTATATATCGCTTCACTCCTCCCGCTCCCCTCTCGCATGACTACAAGCTGTCCCGCACACTTACACGACTTGAAATGAATTCTCGTATGTCGTACCTTCAGTCCAAGTCCAATAGCTCACATATCCGACAGTCTTTGCTTCGCTCAAGCGCTCTCCTCGTACTCGTTCTCGAAAGAACTCCATTTCTGCGGATATGGACACTGTGTCCACCTTCCTGCTCCTCGGCCGTCGCTGGTCGAAAAAGCCGGCCACCCCCACTCCAGCTCATTCCTGAGTTATCAGAAAGTGAGCTCGACGTCGACATTTCATCCAACCATTCCCTAGCGACAGCGCGTCCGACGCAGTCTTTTCCGCAACGACCAGGGTTGCACACGTCACGCATCACCCTCTCCGCATATACCTTCTCACTCCATCATGCGTTATTCATGTCCGGCAACGAAGCACCTCGTTCACCTGCTCTCTCTTCTTCTTCTTCAACTTCCGATGGCGCCTCCAGCGAAGATGTACCTACCACCCCTCGGACCTCTGATGACGAACATGGTTGCGACTTCGCGCTTCCCACTCCTCGCCTCTGTCCCCAGCGCATCTCCATCCAACCTCTTTGCATCACCAAGACACGATCTCTGACCTGCCAAGAAGACGAGAGTATTCACAGCTACTACGAGAAGGAAGAAGAGAAAACCGTCCCTCTTCTAGTGACTGAAGAACAACCTGAGCTTCCCACTGAAGCCTCGGCAGCGACGGAAGCCGCAGAAGAGGCAGAGCAAGACTTCTACACCCACGAATTCGAGGATTTCATCTCTGTGTCTCCTGCTCTTTCCTCTCCCACTCAGCCTGCACGTCGTGACTCCCTCACCCTCGCTGCGGAAGCTTTACCTGCCGTCATCGACGCGCCTGAACCGAAACTTCGGGGTCGTAGCAGGCACTCGAAGCCTCTTCCCCTTCTCCCTCCTGCCACTCTCCACGTCTCTTCTTTCCCCTTGATCTCAACTTTGCTGCTAGGGCAGACAACCGTTCGAAAGTCAAGTGTTCGTCGGAAGCGCAACATTCTATCGCTTCCCGACGGTCCTCCGCCACCTCTTTCAGAGTCTCGTCCACTCCCTCGAGTGGCGGTTCCCCTGGATATTGAAGATTAGATTCCATCTTCCCTGAAGACAAGTTTGATATCCCTTCTCCGGGACCGATCGCCATCAAGCAGGTTCACGACGCAGAAGAGGACGCAAGCGTCTACTCTCGATCTTCTTTCGCATTCACTGCCTCCGCTAGCACCCACCCACACCCACCCACAATCCCGGAGACTCCTCTTGCTGGAGTGTACGGTGAAGTAACATTCCCGCGTTCGAGCACCGACTCTGATGCCCCGCGTTCCTCTATTGATTCCACCTCATCTTTTACGTCTTCAACCTCTCCAAACACCCCCATCTCACCATTCTCTTTCCTGGGTTCGCCTTCCCCTGAAGGTCCCGAACCCGAATCCGCGCAATGCTTGCGCAGCCGTTGGTCCTCACGTTGGCCTCCATCGCTATCGAGTCACCACGGACGGCCACCCTCCTCTCGCCTCTCAAGAATGTCCTTGGCTCTCGAGCGCGTCGGGTGCTTCTCCCTCCCCAGAAGGTTTCGCCACAGATGCCTCCGCATCTCCCATCATCCACACTTTCTAAGAGCAAACAGGGCTTTCCCACGACGCCATCGCCGCTGAGCACTCTAGGCAAAAATCTCCGTCGGCACAAATTGCGGTCGTCGACCTCGAGCGCAGGGACGAGCTCATCCGAAGGTGATAGCCATGACGGATCGCCTAATGGACTGAAGAGGAAGCCCATTCCCGTGTCAATGTTCTCGCGCCTTGGGATGAATGGACGACATGATCGACACGCTCCATAGACTGAACCTTTGTTTTTGTGGTATAGGATACGATAACTCTTCGACATTCATGATAATCGCCCCTTTGTTTATTTTATTTCTGTCCTCTTTCTCCCTGCTGTCACTCGGGTATGTTGTTGACACTGGCACTGCTGTATTTTTTTCATCGCCATTAATCTGCATTCTACATACGATATCTATAAACACACATACGATCATCGCGGTAGCCTATATGTACACGCGTCGGGCACCGGCCGCACGCTTTCACACCTTCGTTTTCGTCCTCACTCGACTTTCGTGTAGCTGTAGTCCATGAATAAACACACATTCATTTCCGTCACGGATGCACATGCATCATCGTCAATTTTGAGTTCGGGCAGGTTCACTTGACTGAGGGTTGCTACGCTACGATCGTATACCCTACGTCACTTTTTAAGTAAATTTGTATTCGGTCTCGGTGTGGCTTATGCACTTCCTTGAGTCCGGGTCAGGCCTCGTACATGGACACAGTCCTTGGGCTCCGGGATGACCGAAGCCGCACGCAGGCATCTGCATCGTGGGGTATGGGTACCACTGGCGCCTGTAGTGTTTCTGGTGTCACGTGTTAGCATCATTGATTTCTAGACTGAGATATGAGTCAGTGGACAACGAAAACATTCGTGAAATCTTTGCAGTAACGCGGCATTTCATTCTCCGGATGAGGGAAGTAATATACTTCCGTTGTGGGGATAGTGGATTTCAATGAGGGCGCTCGTTGAACGGTTTTTCCCAGATGGATCATAGAGTTCCAGCCCAGTGACTGGCAGTGGTTCATCTTACTACATGATCATGATTCGTACCCGCAATAGGTAAGTCCATTGCCTTCAAGCCTTGAAGTGTTTCTCTGAGACCTCGTTTCATCCACCGCCGTGTCAACGTCTTTGTTCTCAGCCAGAACCCCCATCTGCAGACCCCATCCATTCAACTACACAAAGCCTAGCTTCCAACATGGCTGACCCCCATCCTTCAGGTTGTCACAGTAGCGATCGTAGGTCGACGTCGTCATTAAACGAAAATATACCGTCTACCACGGTATGGGAACCAGACCCTTCCAGCGAAGGTGAGCGTGTCGTCCTGCTACATCCAGTAACGGTACTAATCATGTGTTCGTCATAGCGCTTCTCCACAACGATACTCAGGATCACTCCCCAACTGGGAGCGATCGTACCCTTCGCTATTGGTGCTATGGTCTCCATGCCTTCCTCGTCGCCATCCATGTTGTGCTTATCGGGATGTTGTTCACCCACCCGGAGCATTCGTTCTCGGTTTCAATTAACAACACGAACGCGACTATTGCCTTGAAGGTATTTCTCCATGGATTTTACTTGGTACGTTTGCGCGACCTCTCTTGATGGATGATGGTGTGACAGCTGTGTCGAAAAGATATACACCACAGTTTTGGTGCTCTTGACACAACGACTCGCATTATCCGCCGTCATGCTGCAGCGACAAAAGCTCACAGCAGTACATGATATATCTGGTGCATGGAATGGGATCGGGGCCGCAATCAGTGCTCTATGGCAACAAACCAAGGTCACATCCTCGCCATCAGCATTAGTCTTGATCTTCGTATACTTGAGCTGCATCCCGGGCTTGCATATCATCTCAACATCTGTCATCCAATTCGAAGCCTTCAACAATACTGTCACAAGTGTTGTTCCATCGTCATTAGCATGGCCTTCCTCATCCGCCAACTTCTCCACTCTTGGTTGGAGTAATATCTCTCCATCGATGACAATGTGGCCACTACTGTCAACTGCCAAGGGCCTGTCTGGAAGTACTCTGTTTGATGTGCCATCATCTGATTATGCTTACACTGGGGCAGTCGTGGATGCAACCACCATTAATTCTGAGTGTGGTCTGCTTTCAAACCTTTCAGTTGGCACATGGAATTCAACTGAGCAGATCTATTATGTTGATGTCAATGGGCTTGGTGAGGTTTGTTTACTAGTGCAAGGTATATGGTTTCCATATGGTTTATCCTCTCACTCAATATATAAAAATAGATCTTGTGAATGCAGTAACATTTGTGCCCATTATTGGTCCTATGATTGACACTTCTGTGAGTGCTTCTTTGATCACTGTATAAATGTCTATAATTGTGATCTAGTCCTGTTCAATGCGTAACAACTATATTATCTATCAGATCACTACTGGAATAGGACTAGGCAATCAGACTGGTGAAGTCCTTCAGGTTGACCTTAAGGACCTAGCTGGGATTCAATGTGAGTTCTGGGGAAACTTTAGACTACAGTAGACTTGACTTATCTTTCATTAGTTCAAGGTGTCAATGTTTCAACCACATCATATTTTGTTGCATGCACTCTAAATGCAACAACAACACCTCTTTACCTTCACATGCAGGATGGAAGGATTACCAATACTGAATCACTGCCTAACAACCCTAAGGAAGCTGAACCTTGGACTGTTTGGTCATCAGGTAACACCACAGAATTGACTCAAATGGCATGTGGATGTGTTTTGCCTGTTTTGTCTATTTGCTAATAATATGATTCAGTTTATTACTGCCCAGGGTGCAGCACGTGGTTCTCCATGTCAAGGCCTACAATTTCCTGCAGGAAGTGAGGAATGTGCCTCTATGCCTTATGGTGATATGTAAGCATTCCCTTTGATATACACCTTCTCTCAACTTAACTGGAAACTAATGCTTCCAAACAGGTATCTAAACTCATTGTTGAATATTTCATGGGTCACTGAAGGGGAAATGACCATACCAACATCAGTATCACCAATAACTCTTGAGAAAAATGACATGCAAAATGCAATTGCACAAACTGCAGCAGCACTTATATGGTTGGGTATGTCTTCAGCCAATTTTTGATACCCTTACTATCAACTATTTTTAATTATGTATGATCAATAGCAGGTGAAGTTGGAGTTGATAATGGGGGTTTCCTACAAGACCAAGGAGGGAGATCAATAAGCTACAACATTCTTGAGTTCAGATTGAATGTATGTACTGTACAGCATGTCTTTTATCTCTTTGCAAGCTGATTCCTTGAATTTTCTGCAGGTGAACACTATATCTGTAAGTTTCCTCCAACATTATGTGCAGAGTATGTTATGACCACTCAAAGGTTGCTGTTGGCTTGTTTGCTTCATCCATGCTCTTGGCTACAGTGGTTTGGATGCTTCATCATTTACAACCAACATATTCCAAGGCATCCATAACTAGCCCTCATATCCTGGGATTGATCTATATTTCTGCCCACTCCATTAGCCTGCAAGATTTCATGAAGACTGGCAATTCTCTGCCAGACCACTTGAGGCTAAAGGGAATGAAAACTGAAGTTTGTCTTGCTGACATGAAATCTGAACCAATCAGACTTCTTGCAAGTACAGATCATAATCTTCAGATGGATGCAAAGGCCCATACCTCTAGTTGGCATATTTTATAAGGTTTATCTTAGTTGATTCCAACACTAATTTTCTTTTTCTTGTAGAACAATTCTTCATGCATTGGTTATGCTATGGCCTTCATGCCATCCTGCTTGCATTGCATGTGGTTTTGATTTTCCTGCTTATAAAGCATCCAGAACACCATGTCACAATGGCATCTGATAACCCTTGGGTGACAACAACTTTAACTGTATCTCTTCAAGCATTCTATGTGGTGGGTCCTTCACTACACTTGTCCCACTCCAAAGTATTGACCTTGTTCTTGAATTCAGCTATATACTGCTGGGCTGGTGTTCATTACACAGCAACTAGCCATATCAGCTATTATTGCACAGAGGCATTATTTGACAGCAGTACATGATATTGCTGGAGCATGGACTGGCATTGGGGCTGCTATTTATGCTTTTTGGCAACAAACCAAAGTAGCATCATCCACTTGGACCATGCTTGGTGTGGTATCCTACCTGGCATGTGTCTCTACTCTTCAGACAGTCTCCACTACCATCATGCAGTTCACAGCTTTCAACAGCAGTTCCATCATCCCTGTCCAGTCAAAAATGTCCTGGCCAAATGCAACTGCTATCTCAAATCTAAGCTGGCAAATGGATACACCTTCAAGCAGTTTGCTTTCTAACTTTCAGACCATTGGTCTGCTCAACAACACACTATATGATATTTTGGCCACCACTAATTCCAGCTTTACAAATGCCACTGTGAATGCAACTTCCTTTCAATCCAACTGTGGGCTATTGTCAAATCTCACCTTCTCCAACTCAATTTTTCAAAATATCAACTTTTCTGACAATGACATTGGATCTGGATACTTTGTACTGAATACTAGTATTAATGGTAAGTTTTGTTTTTCACACTGAGGATCACATATTGTGGATTATTTATGACTCTTCACAATCTACAAGACTCTATTTTATCAGTACATTCTCAAGTTACAAGACAGCAAGTTGTCTTGGTATTAGGTAATACTGATCCAATTGTGATTAGAATTTTTCCCTCTGCAATAGCTTCTCAAAAAGAAGACTTACTTTGTTCCAGAATGTTCCATTCCTGTTTTTTCTGATTACAACTGATGTTGAACTGGATGGATCAGTTCCTGAAAGTGCAACTAATCTCAGTGTTAACATTGCACCAGGTACCTGTTAAATGCCAAACCTTTTGTGAACATTTAACTTACATACTTGTATACAGATGATAATGACCCAATCATGGCATATCTTGCTGCATGCACTGTATTATCACAACAGACTAATTCCACACTAAATGTTCAGACTGGCACTCTTATTCCAAGTCCAGCTCAAGCAGGTTCACAACCTTGGAAATTGTGGGCTCCAGAAACAGAAGACTCTCCAGACATTTCTCATCTTGTAATTTAAATCCTGCTTTATATGAAGATAGCTTGCTGACATGGATGGTTAGGCCCTTAGACTACTATCCACTGCTGCATTTGGCATCTGCCCACAAGATGGATTTGCAGCATGCTTAATGGATAATAAGCATGTTTCAATCTCTCAGCCTTCATCTGCCAGACCCAACTGACTTCTGTGAACAGTGCATCACTCTCAACAGCAAATAGTTCCCTTTATATACTTACTCCAAACCTTTTGGAGCAAGCTATTGAAAACTCAGTAGCAGCAATAATTTGGACAGGTAAGCATTATCACATTTAATCTATCTTGTTATCATTGATCTATTATCCTTCTAGCTGGTCAACTGGGATCAAACCAAGGAGGATTTGATCACATGATAGGTGAAAGTCAAGTCACACAAGTGATTACAGAATGGAGATTGAATGTGAGTGTAACAATTGCTTATGGAGTATTCTTTGCTCAAGCAGAAAGCTTGACAGATCAATGCAGTTCCAGTTAGAGTTGCATCTATATCTCACTTCACAGAGACCTAATTTCCTTTCAGGTTGCAATTGCTTCAACAGCATCACTGATCCTCTTCATATTGATATTATGTTTGATCAGAATCCCCTCAAGACTACCACAGCATGGTTCATCCATCACTGGACTGAGTGTTCTGGAGATACTTTGGATTGCAACACATTCTCAGACTCTGTGTGAAAGCATGGCAAATGTCAATAAATCATCACTGGATCACCTAAGAAGAGCAGGCATGTTTAAAGTGTGCCTTGGCAATATCAGAGGTTCTCAATCTGATGAAGCTGAGAATGAGGCATTCCTGCAATGAAGAGAGGTGAGATTTTCACCCATTCTTATTTATGAACAGTCTGACATTTATGCACACATGACTGACACAGAACTCAAATTTGCTCTGCAATCACCATGCAAATCATATCTGATATTTTTCCCTATTGTTTCTGATATATGTACATACACATGAGTTCTTGTTTCTATTGTCATAGAATTGAAGTTGTTGTTCATTTTTTGTTCATCATACATAAATCATGTTGGCTTTCTGTTGACCAGGGGAAGTAACTTATGTAGAGATGCTTGACTTGTGCCCAACTGTGTTTGATTAGCCAACACCCTCAAGAGTTAGCTAAGAGTCAGATTTCCCACTATGTTTACACCTGTTCTAAATTCTGGGGTACATATATTGTTTTTTTTAAGTAAGTCGGACCTTTAAATGCAGCTTATTCGACAATTATATGGTGATGCCCAGTATGCATACCCCTTATCCCGTGGTCAGATAGTCACAGACTCTCACAGTTGAGGGCGATCATACAAACATTTAAATCACTCACCTATGAATATTGCGACGGATGTAGCACAAGGAGACTCAAGTACTCACAAGCGTCTGACATGTCAACAGAGTCAGGCGGTGTCGGAGCCTGGTAAGTCTTACGTACCACGGTACCAGAGGTAACCGGTAAGTTAAAGCATCCGCTGCAGAGAGTCGGCTCGGGACTGGTGACGGGGATCTGCGTCTTTTGAGTGCTGGTTAATAATATCCCACCAGCATTCATGACGTTGTTGGCCGTGGACGAGTCTCACTCTCACCTGAACGCTACGAGACTATCGCACAAGCCATTTGACGGTGCGTTTTTGCGTTCCAGTGCTGCGACACCCAGGACGACGGTAAAGCATAAAATATTTCTTCAAGCTTTTCGCCGAGTCTCCTGCTCAGCGAACCAGCCACGCAGTCGCGACGATTCGGTGATAATCGAGCACTACAAACGCGTGCACCCCCATAACGGCCTCCACACGGAAGGTAGGAAAAACCAATGGATCAGTCATCGAGCGTTGTTCCAGTTCTCTCACAGTACTCTTCTGTGTTGTAGTCGAGATGCATCATTTACGAAGCTCATACCTCGACGAATCCTCCCGTTTGTCTTGGTCCTTGCGAGCACGAGAGCAGTCTCGACGCCTGTGACAAAAGGCTGCAAAGGTACAACTTGAACGATTGACATCCCTCTACGTAGCAAGTTTAAGCTGTCGGGACACTGGCACGTCTTGCTGCGGCCAATGGATCACGACCACCAAGTTGTCCTCTGGTTCTATCATCCATCATCGACTTGGAAGATGTAGGGAGTCCCCTACACGACATGAACAAGTGTCTCTTGCTCAATTTGACTCGCCCGTGGCGAGATTCGATCTGAACTTCGAAGCAAAGTAGGTGAGTTGGCGTGATCTATGCTCTGTTTCAGAAGCTAGTCTGATCACCCCGTGAACATTACTACAAACTCATGCGCCTCAGACAACAGCCTACACATTGAAGGTAGGAAAAGTCGACAGACAAGTTGAACCAGTGCGTTGTCCCAGTTCTCACACGGTGTTGTTCTGCGCTGTGGTCAAGGTATGTCATTGACGAAGTCCACACCTCAATGAATATCACACGCGTCACAGAAAATTTAGCCTGTGGCAAGCCACTCCTCGCCTGCAGAGGTGGTAAAGCGTCGACAGCCCACCACTCATCTTCACTCGTCACGGCGGATAACAGAAACGCCTGTGG
>JBBPNY010000681.1:0-13335 GCA_038091165.1 Rubroboletus pulcherrimus
ATTTTATTTTTCCCTTGCGATTTCATCTCGTGCTTCGTGTCCCTGACGACGTCCGATGCGCGGGTCAGAGTGACCGCTGGTTGTTTGTAAATTAGGATACCCTTTTTTGACATTCTACACGTCCTTACATGCTCACACTATGGACTATTGTAATTCAATCCGTCATATTATAAGCAGCTCGACGCGCATGCTTGCAATATGTATGCCACTTGTAGGAACTTGTTCGTAGTAAATACAGTTTGTAAGTGCGTGATACAATGAATACTCGAAATTCAGTGGAAAACCCACTGAATATTGATGTAGTTAATTTCGTTGATGCCAGATGCATTTTTCCACTGAATGTTCGGCGCACAATCCCTGAAATTCATTACCTTATCCATTGAAATTCCCTGCTAAGCAGACATCGGGGTACCACAAGTCCCCTATTCCATGGCGGCGACATCTCCTGGAGGCGTAGAGGTCGTAATGATGGGTGCGATCGCTGTACATGCTGACGCTTAAGGAAAGGTAAACAGTGACGACAATCTGATCAAGCGAGAATCACGCACGCCTCGTACTACCTACACTGTATGACGCCCTACAACTGCCCTCTACACTCGCGTCCACCATCGCATCCGCGGGCACCTCTTCGATGTGCCGATGGTTGATGAACCCACCGACGACACACTAGCGGTTGATCCGTCTCGCTCTGGATCAGGGGCGTGATCGAATACCCCACGCTTAGAACGCCAATCGCCGTAGCGTTTTATCCTACTACTCAGTCGCATGGTTAGTATCATCCCAAGTACTGTGAGCAGCATTCACGTGTACAAATGAACTCTGTCAAGTTCGGGGGGCTCCCGGTCAACCCTGATGCCTCCAGACCGCACACGATTCGCAGTGATCACTTCAACATTCATTCCATACATTTCGATTCAGTTCAGTCGAGCATGGCCACGATCATCTCAAACAATTACAACGGTTTCCTCCCTAGAATGATTGCTCACTGCTTTGAGGTGCTCCCTCATTATTCAAGCAGGAATGAACCTCCACAACTGGTTTGGCTGCGGAAACTCGAAGACGTTGATAGTGACCTGTGGTGTAATTGGTGTGAGCATCGATAAGTCTTCATCGATTGACTTTCCGCACCGGAGACCTGGGAATTTCGGGACTTTTCACAGTCCAGCCGCGCTTCGGAATGATAGGGCTGGGTACCTCGATCCTGGCGTATTTTAGTTTGAATCTTAGCGACAACATACTGCGGTAAAAGGGAAATAGGCACTCACGTAGCCCCGTTGGGGTATCCTTGAATCGTCCAGATGTCTGGAGGTGGCATGGTACTTACAACAACATTACCATTATCATCTTTGCTCGACCGCCCAGTTTGTTCTAGGACTATAGTATAGTTTCCGTCGTCCACCTTCGTGATCATCCACTGCAAGAGAGCAAAGTTCCGATCAGCACATCACTCCATCACATAGGAAAGGAAAACAAAGTGAACTCCGAAACTTGAACGGATAACACGAGCATCGTTAGCGTCAAATGAAAACCAGTGAGCTCACAATGTTCTCTGGGCCGTTCGTGATGACAGGTGCCACTGGCACCACATCATAATCTGCGCCAACCAACGGCATAGGGGCATGAACAAGTCGAATATAATATACCCCGGTCTCAGGAACGTTCATTGCTTGTACGTTGCGGTCGTTGCTGTGTTTAGTTGGGATGCGGATTTCTGGGTGAAAGAGGTTTGGACGAGCCCCAGCCTTATATGCTCGCTCGCGCGGGTGGCCCCAGCCTCGGCCGATTATTGTGCGCTCCCACTACCTCCCAATCGCAGTGCATCATGAAAGCCCGATTGGTCAGAGGAACGCGGTCACCGATAAAGTTCGGGGGTGCGCATGCAGTGATATCTAGTAATGGCGTTCATTACCGTCAATTGTATCCCAACCAACGAAATCCCCAATGGGGCACCCGAAATAATGGAGGCGATGGTGTGTGCTTCGAATGCCTCGAAGTGGTTCACCTGACCCTGCCTCTCACGTCAGGCTGAAACGTACATTCAGTTTGGAGTAATGCGGGGTGGTCTGGGGGGGAAAGCTAAAGGCTGACAATATCGTGCCCTAGCCTTGCTCGGTACCTTGTCGAAAAAATCTATTCAGTGTCCTATTCCGACAGGGCCGCCATGTAGGCCGCCGCATCACACGTTCGTGACATCGCAGGTGATTCCTACCATATAATTATCGTCATGGTAAAGGTGTACGTCAAATATTTGAATGGTGAGCCACCTCAGATCTGATTCTAATGGATGTCAATACCTTGGGAATTGCGACTTCGCCGCTGGCAATTGCGTACAACCTGCCACACCGCATGTGGGATCGAGGGATACCAAGATTTGGAAGTGTATGCCTCGTGGTGGGGTGCGGACCTGTGAGGAATGCAAGCCCCCGTCACGCAGTCCGAATGGGGAATCCACCAAGCTCCCCGTCAGCCCGAACCGAGCAAGATTGTGATCGACAAGCTGAGATTTGATGATGCAGTGCACTGGATTTTGAATGGGATGACCATGGGTTGAGAATGTAGCTGGCGACAACTTCATTGACTTGATTAGTCCGTCTCTTTTTTTTTTTTGGTTTTTTTTGGCTGTTTGGCATCCTGTACCTACCGTCCAAGTCGGCGACGGTGAATCTTGCATTCCATCACCACCCAACAGCAAACTGAAAACGCACACAAGCAAGCAGCGAAACAGGCGTCCAAGAAAGTCAGACACATACACGGTGCATATTGACTGCTTCAGCTCTATCCGGCCTAGTAATCATAGACATGCATGATATATATGAGCATTGTCACATGTGGTCGTGTCCAGAGTTGCAAACCAGGAATGCTCATAGAGGTGCTCAAGGAACGTTGGGCGCAGCGTGCAGCGCCACGGTTGTGATAAGAAAGGAAGAGGTCCAGGAATCAGGATGCCAGAACAAGGACAAAGAAAGACATGAGAAGTAGGATCACGATCAAGCTCAACGGTGGGAACATCCAGCTCGCGATCCAGCGCGGGATCACAAGTTACTTTATCTCCAGCCAACGCTGTTCGATCCAGCCGTTTGACACATTCCAGCTCACACACCCGACTGACCCTTTACCAGCTTCGGATAAAGTACATCGATCAGTCAATTGCTCAAGCGCTCACAGTCCAGCCATATTTGCTTTCCATCGAGTGGAAAATCCACGTCGGAATTCTAGCTTATTGTTCAGCGCCCCGCGTTACCGTAGCTGTCGTCCTTTTGACCTTTGCAAACTTTTCGAATGGACTTCAAGTGCGCTCTGACACGAGCACCGTCACAGGCGGAGCGGCCTCAAACTTTCACGACTCGTGAGTCGTTGGCAGTGATAATGCATAAAACGCACTTAAGCATCGAAATTCCGTTCATAACGATAATTGGGAGCAGTTCGCACACGCAACTGGCACATCTCATGTTCGTTCAGCATTTGTCCACACGCTCCCCATGATAACCGCCAGTCATAATTCGAAATCTGGTCTCACCCGATGGGGGTCACCAGAACGCTCGGGTGCCATCTCTGTCTTCTACTTCTACCACGAATCTTGACCTCACTGTACGCATGATAGGTACGACGTGACCAACTTTTACGGGATCATTTGCCCAACTTCGAGTCGGAGAGTCTACAAATCAGATCTCTCTCTCTCAGGGTGGACCGACTTTCCTTCGTACTCTGAAGATACTACCTTCCTCTTTTCCCTCGATGAACTCGAAGATTATCGCCACGAGAAGCGGGGCAGACTAATCTCAGTCGATCGTGGTCGAGGAGAAAGATTAAGAATAGGTTGCGGCTATGGATGGCCAAGAAGAACAGATCCATGGGGAGACAGCGACGGGAGATGACATATCAATTTTTTCTTTCTTTCGGTCTCTCCTAACAAGTGTTGTACAGCCTGTTGACGAAACAGAGGCCGAGCGCATTCACAGGATGGCCACCTAGGAACGATTCTGGCAGACAAAACCCTCCCCCACGAGTCGGGGATTGCATCTAGCCCGAATCTTGCCCAGCTTGAGATAAGGATTTAGCCAATTGTGGTACTGACAAAAGATTCGCATTTTCGAGGGGACGCTAGTCTCGAGTTTGGAGAACAGAAAAAGAGAGCGAAACAACATCAAGGGAGAGAGATCTTATCTACACGGTGATGTACAGATATGCCGACAGATCGTTTCGATCCCCGTGAGCCTACTTCGCAATAGCCAACGTTCTCGAAAGATTGTACGCGGCTGAAATCAAGGTGACGTGTCTGGCATGCCCATTAATGATTCGCGTGCAAGAGGCAGACATATAGCACTTACGTGAAGCCTTGGACAGCGTTACCGAGACTGGGGAAAGATCAGTCGACCAAGCCCTCGGGAGCAACCTGAATAGACGTACGCTTCACCAGCTTCCGAGATCTCCTCGGTGCACAATCCAACATGGTTAGAGTACTGCAGGAAGTCCTTTAAAGAATTATCGAATCAGCTCAGGGAACAAAGCGTCACAAGTCCTGACCTCAAACATGGTGATTGCACGCTGCAACAATGGTCGATCGTACTCTCCAGCACGCGTGAGCGCTTCGATACACCTAGAGAAAAACAAGAGTTATGGTAGGCAGCAGCAACCGCTAGATCATCCATGGAACGTACCACAGCGTGCATAAGCAAAATGTCCCCTCCTCGCCACCAACGCCGTCGTCACTCTTAGTCACATCATAGCGGTAAACGAGGTTCTGTCCACAGCTTCAGCATCAATATCACAGACCTGGCGTTCGTCTTACGTTCGATGTCAAGCCGCCCCTCTCAGGAGTCTTCAAGATCTGCTTGAGCGAGTTCACGAATCTCGGGTCGGACTAATAAGCGGTGCAACACGCATAAGCCTTCATCAAACAAGCATACTTGGACACTGACTGGGGTCATGAAAAATACGAGCGGCATGATAAGGACCGACGAATCCAAGACGTCAGTCTCCTCGTAGCTTTGACCAAAGACTTGCAATGCCGGGTTCCAGGCATTGTGCATGATCTCCTCGTACAACTCATCCCTTGCTGCTAGCCACACGTCACGTCTGGGACATGGCAGCGATCGCTTGTCCGCCAAGCGTAAACCTGTAGAGGAAACATTTTTTGACTCCAGAACTAGAGGATGATACACGGGACATATACCTCGGTCGATAGCCACCCTTGCTCACACTTGTCAGTACTAGACCACTTGAGACATGCAGAGACTCACCAAAGCATGATCTACGTATTCAGCCCACACTCAGTGACATGCCGCATTTCAGCATGCGACTTACCTTTGAGTACTACACAAGGTATAAGAATATTAACATAGCATGGACACGCAACGTACTGTAAAGTGACGTTTCTTGCCACGAACTTCCCTGCGGTATTCACATAGACATTCAGACCTGGCACACTTTTCCCTGGCTCGCACTGACCATATGGATCTTTCAATGAGAGTGAGCATGCACATCAATGGAACGAGGGTCCAAAAACACGTACAAGTCGGGTTCCTTGTAGTTCTTGACGACGACTATCATGGAACGACATCAACCGATGAACCAATCGCAGGGGTAAAACCTTACAATCTACACTGAATGGGCGCAATAATTCAGATTTACGCCCTGATCGAGACATAACGACTCACAGTTCCCGCACCAATACCCTGGAAAGTATGCGCTTGTCAGTGTATGCAGTTCTCCTCGACGTCAACGCTGCTTACCATGTGTCGTACGACTGTTTTGCACTTTGTCAGCCTGTTCATATCATTGTAATGGAACACTACGAACCAGGGGACGACCAAACTAGGCAGCCAATCAACTAGTAAGTTTCGGAGAGTCTCGTAGACGCACCTTCTGGCCCAAATAGATACAATCCATCCTTTATCACAAGATTAGCCAAAGCCGATACAAGCATCATAAACGCCTACAATTCTCCATAGATGTCCTTGATGCAGACGTATCAGGAAGTTAGCCAGATCGAGGGACGAAGACTCACGAGTTGAATGTGATCTGCCGCACCATTCCCAATTCTATCGTACACCAGATCAATGTTATTCTGATAAATGGTTGAACTCGCTTGCCTAACAGGCTTTGACCCTTTGTGCCCATCGAGATGGTTCAGCTCTATTTCTTCAAGATCCTTACCGCCTGATATGATCCTTATTCAGTGTATGTGTCGGTCCTAGCAAAGACGATCTCACCGTGAATGGTGTACCTGACACACGTGGATGAGGATGTTGGCACACCGGTTGTGAGAAGGACGAGGCTTACATAATTTGAAGAGAGCCATCTGGGTTCTTGTTCCTCAATCTCTCAAAGATGAAATCCATGTAAGCTATTGTACGGTCAGCGATAATTCTTTGGGTTGATCACAGAACAGACCATTAGCTTCACGGGTGAATCCCAAACGAATGAGCGCATAGAGTGTGAACGACGAATCACGAATCCAAGACGCGCTGGGTAAGAGGTAAGCTGGTGACAACTGATGAGACAATTCATTTTGAAGCATACCGATAGTCCCTACAAAGGTGCGATGAACGCTATCCACGACCAGCATATAATTGCGGACACACCAATTTCTCGTTCCACCAATGTACTCTGGCAAGCTGAAGGTTGGACTCGCAACCACAGCGCCTTGGTTGCGTCAGGAAACGCATAGAAAGATGCTAACTTTGCCTACCGGTTGGCTCATAGATCAATAACTTGAGTGCGAGAGCGCTTCTATGGACAGCTTCTTTCCAGGCTCCTTGGTAGGTGGATTCACGTATCCAAGAGTTCCAATAGCTCGTCGTAGACTGAGAAATCTTTAGCCATAAAATAAAGATAGAATGATACCAGGTGCATACCACAAAGAGACGATCAAGTAATTCCTGGGTGGAGGTAGGTCTCAGCAAGGCTACTTCCCCCACGAGACAAATTAAGACGTACTTTGGTCAGCGTTGGATCTTCATCGGGACGCAACTTGGCGACCCCCTTCATCACCTCTAAATAGAGTTAGTTCCAGTGGCTCTCACGTGGATCATTAACCGTACTCTCAAGGGGCACTCCGAGCTGATCCGCCTGCGCTTGAGTTGGTTTGATTTGGGTAGCAAAACGTTCTTCGGGGCATATGCGCAATACGAACGTCACCCGTTGTCCTTCTACGAGGGAAAGGTTGCAATACGTTGCGAGACCAAGATGGCCCTGTAACGAAAGATCGAGAAGATCAAGGTTGACCTCGGGGACTGGCACATTGTCAATCGTGCTCTCCGCCACATAACGCAGATCCAGATCGAGGTTTGGTGAACTAAAGACAACTTTGTTTTGTGTGGGAGATGGAACGGTGTCGTCTACGACGATTTCTGTGGTGTGCTTATCCCGGGCGTAGTTGAAGGCTGGTGCACACTCGACACGGAGGGGAAGTGTGCCACGAATGACCTTGCGGAGGGAATGGAAGCCAGAATTGGGTTCGCAAGAGAGCGCTGGTAGCATACCTCAACACGCCTTATCAACCAGAAAAGCAAGGGCCGATTGGTCTCCCTGTTTGCCTGACGTGGTAAGAAATCTAGATGTTTTCAGGCTTCATCGTACGACAAATGGATGTTGGCTCACCAGTTACACCAACAACGCCCTTGTCACTGAGAAATCTGGGAATGTCAGGTCAGCAGTGGACCATAGCTTCTCCCAGAGACGAATCATACTTGGTTTGCAACACGTTAGAGCTTGGGAGATAGTTCTGTTTTGTGACAAATGGAACAGTTGGTGTGATCGAGAAATGACCGCCCTAATACAGCGTTGAGCTGAGAGCCACAGACGATCAGAGCCTGATTCCAACCTTGTTCTTGTCAAGGATCCTAGCGAACACGGAAGGGGAATCGAAGTTTGGAATACAGTAACTTTCCACTAGATGGAAATAGTGCAGGCAGAGTGAGCGAACCTCGGATGGTAGGAAAGGGGTGCAAATGATAGCGAGCCGACGTCCCATTCTTAACAGGTCGCGCGTCCCGAGATCCCGATATCACAAACCCGATGTGCAAATAGGGGACTCACCCGAGCCATCTAAGCTGATCTACAAAGGTTCAAATCAGACATCGATGTGTGTGCGGAGGGTGTAGATTTACCAGAGCTGCGGTCCTTAGGTTGCCGATGCTGAAACACAGTAACAGGTCAGATTGTGCGATAAGATCCAAAAGTCACGCATACAGGCCATGATCAGCAATCGGGAGGTAGTCGCGTTCTGGGGTAGGGGTTTGGACGTTCATGGTGGGTGGTTTTCTGAGAGTGTTCAGCGCTCAGCTCAGCTCATTCTAGGAGCTGTGCCGAACCAAAGATGGCATCACGAATACACGGTCCGTCGGTGGCCGGCTACCCACGGTCTTAACTACGAGGACAAAGTCTCGAGAGCGAAATCCTCCTCCTCGTCCGCGTTTGGCCATAAACTGTTGTCATCGCTGCTACTGCCGAGGTCCACTCGGAGGTTAAATAACACTGACGAGAGGTCGTTGGAGGCCATCTTGATTATGGCCCTGATACCTGCTGCTAAACCCCGTAGGTGGCTTGATCATGGGGTTTTGCACTTGCTCAGAAACAAGCTCAGAAAGTACCGCTCCCGACCAAAACGTGTCTAATGTTTATTATTTTTTCCCAGGCTTCCCCGCAAGATTAGCCTCGTTTGTACAACCCAGTCCCTTGGTACACGTCCATTGTGTATCTTCATGTAGAAACATTTCTATTTGCTAGGCTAAGAGGTATGATAGGTACATCCAAATAGCGTTGTGCTGTACTGTACATAGCTCTGAAGTTAGGTTTGCTCTGAATGTGAAGATTGTTCAGCGCGACGCCGTGCAGACCATTCCCTTGCTCTTGCCCTTCGAGCTTCCTTTACAGCATCTTCATTGCTGTGGCTATCCTCACTGGTGCACGGCGCGCCCATGTCATTTTCCGGCTCCTCTATCGGCTTGTCCACCGACTCCTCACCATCGGAATCGCTGTCCCCGTAACTAGCAAGCCCCCCAATGGGCGTGAGAGTCGTTGGGAGCTGGATTTTGTTCGCTTCCTCCGCCTGATGTTGTTTCGCTCTCTCCTTTTCTGTTCTCCACACTCGAGACCAGCGTCCTCTCAAAAATGCGAATCTGTTGTCAGTACCGTGATTGGCTAAGATCCTCATCTCCAGCTGGGCAGGATTCGGAGATGAAATAATATGAGAGGCTGTCCTGCGGATGAGCTCTCGCTGTGTTCCGTCAGGCTGTAAAACACTTGTGAGAAAAGACCGAAAGAAAGATGAATTTGATATGTCACCTCCTCGTCGCTGCCTCCCCATGGATCTGGATCTTCTTCTTGGTCATCCATAGCTGCAAGCATTCTTAATCTTTCTTCTCGACCACGGTCGATTAATCTGCGCCGCTTCTCCCGGCGATAGTCTTCGAGTTCACCGGGGGAAAAGAAGAACGTATCTTCAGAGTCCGAGGGAAGGTCTGACCACCCGCTCGGGGAGAGCGGTCTGACTTGTGTACTCTCCGACTCGAAGTCGAGCAAATGATCCAGTAGAAGCCGGACATCGTACCTGTCAAGCGCGCGGTGAGGCCAAGATTCGTGGTAGAGGTAGAAAACAGAGACGAGTCACTCCATCTGGGGGCGAATGAACTGCGTGCCGCGTGCTGACAACCACCTTACTCCTACCTCCAGTGTTCGATTGAAAATCTACATTCCCACCGTAACGCTGGTAGCTCATGGATGGACCTACCTATCTACCCACAACAGGGGCTGGTTCAACTTTTGAGTGTCGACTGCGTCCGTGTCATCTGAACGTTCTGGTGGCCCCCATCGAATGAGACCAGATTTAGAATTATTACTGGCGGTCATCATGAGAGATTGGTCCTGACACTCGAGGGAGCGTGCAGACACTGCAGGCTGTCCACGGATCACGTCTGCTTCGTAAGCTTGGATATAAAGACAAGAATCAGGTGCGGGGGAATCGGGATTTCCGGCGCTGAGTTGAACATGGGATGTGCTAGTTGCGTGTGCGGACTGCTCCCAATCATCGTCACGAACGGATTTTCGGTGCTTGCGTTTGTGCATTATCACTGTCAACGAGTAGTAGTGACGGTTTGGCGCCCCTGGTTAGTCTGATGACCAGCCTAAATGTAAGCAGTACACATAGCTCAGCCACCCTGCTTCTCACGGCCAACCAACGGTCACTAGCTCACTGACCAATTACATGAGCCAAAAGACGAACTGTCTACACTACATAGGATCAAGGCGCCGTACGGTCTCTTATCATGATGTCTGTTTTTGCCAACTCGAAACGTTTTGATCCGCAGTTGTTTTACAAAAGGTGAAGTCGCTGTCAGCCCCAACGGGACTCCGCGGTAGTCTAGTGGCCCGACGGTTCTAATGAGGCATACGGTCGATGCCTCATTAGGCGGTCAGGTCAACAGATTGGCTCCGCGATAGTCTATTTGTTCCCAAGGGTTTGTCCAGCCGGGCATCCCCTCCAAGCTTGCATCAGCCGTTTTGATACGGCTAATGTCTCGAATAGCCAAATTCGTCGTTCCCCGATCACGCAATGGTCGACACGAAGGATGGTCTGCCCAAAGTCACTTCCCTGCATGGTCCTCATTCGTGAGCACCCTGCTCTTGTCACTGTCGCCATACTTACCACGTAAAAGAAAACTACCTCTACGTCATCCATCAACACTGACAGGCATTTCTAGAGGGTTTCGGTGATCAGGCGTATCTTCTCTCACTTGCAGATCTTGCAACCCTATTTTGGTCACTTACTATAATGAATGACCGCCGAATTTGCTACCCGGAACCGAGGGCCGCTGTCATGCACTCATCCTATCATCTTTGTCCCGAAACAACACTGTATATTATACGGATTCCGTCATCACCCCACCTGTAACAAACCCTTTCTCGCTTTCCGTGACGTGGAACGATCTCTTCCGCTATATAAACCATCGTGATATGGTTCTGGATAAGCAGCTACTCCTACAGCTCGCTCGAGGCTCCGGTTCAGCACAATGGTGTCTCTCCGCTCGGGTGTCACCGCGTCCCTGACGATTTTATCCGTGCTGGAATTGATGCAAGCTGTTCCGTTGACAGACAAACTCAGGCGCCTCAGTCCTTCTGCTCGTGATTTGTTGAAGAGGTCAGCGCCCGCTGCTCCTCGCTTTGTCACTTACAACGACAGGTGGCTCAATCCACTTCCCTCCGCGTCGGACCTTGAGGTAGGTAACATACACAGGCTGCCAGCATTCCAGGTGCTGACGTTCATACCGAGCAGGGTTTCAATGTCTTGTGAGTGGTTGTCAGGTAGCAAATCCAACAAGGGGGCTAACTTGTCCGCAGTGCCCTTAGTTTCTTGATGTCCTCTGGCGCAGTCGACGAGGCTGAGAATTGGCAGGGGCTTACAGGCAGTCAGCGTACTACCTACGTGCAGGAGTACAATGGAGCTGGAATCTCATTGATCGTCTCTGCCTTTGGGTCCACCGAGACGCCGACAACCTCAGGCATTGACGCCGTGACAGCGGCAAACACTATGGCTGCATGGGTGACCCAATACGGGGTTAACGGCATCGACGTTGATTACGAGGTACTTCGCTCAATTTTCCTTCAGGAACATAAGCGTACATACAGCCAATCATTATATTTGCGGATAACAGGACTTTGCGGCATTTGACAACGGCGGAGGCAGCGCTGAGTCTTGGCTCATCAGCTTCACCCAGCAGCTCCGTACACAACTTCCTCAAGGACAGTACACTCTCAGTCATGCCCGTGGGTTGTTTATCATTCATGGTGTGTGTGATGGCTATTGACTATGTGTCTTGTAGCCCTGGCGCCATGGTGAGTACAATTGCCGAATTTGAATGTGGCTCCGGAATAACCGAATCGGAACAAGGTTCTCTCCGAGCATATGGAGTGGAGGAGGATATATCGCTGTTGATAAGAGTGTAGGCTCTTTAATCGATTGGGTGAGTTGGTATGATTTGTTCTATCTGTCTTGGAATTTTGATTGACCGCTATCATGCTTTCAGTACAACATCCAAGTACGTACAATGATCGGTCTCCCGGGGAACTTCTTTCTGACCCGAACATCGTTGACGACGCCTTAGTTCTACAATCGTGAGTAACTGAGAAAACTCATGGCGAGCATGAGATAGTGAACGCGATTTCACCCAATCATAGAAGGAAAGTCAGAGTACACGACATGCTCTGGCCTCCTGGATGCTTCTACGTCAGCCTGGCCCGAAACCGCCCTCTTCCAAATTGCGGCAAACGGCGTCAGCCTAGACAAACTCGTGCTAGGTAAGCCGGGGACGACCTTGGATGCCAGCATTGGGTACATGGATCCGTGGACGCTAGCTTCGTGTGTCTCTCAGGCGGCTTCCCAGGGCTGGAGTCAGTTTGCACATATTTTATGGCCCTGAAAGCCATGGAATGCTGACGAAGAACGACTTGTACAGATGCTGGTGTGATGGTTTGGCAGGTGACTCCGTTCACATTTGTGCCCCGGAGCGAATGAAGACTGACATATTTGTTCGACAGTACCCTGATATCAGCTCCTCGTGGATTACTACCGTCCGCGGAAACACGTGGTCAGTTTCTGGTCCTAGTACCGGAACATCTGGAAACAACAAACGTGCCAGCATCTCTGCATGGGTGACCAGTGTTGTGGTAAGTCCTGCTCAGCCACATCCATGCACACACTATGCTCATTATGTTACCTTTTTAGTACCCGAGTGGTAGTAAGGTCACCTATAAGTGAGTACTTGTACTTGCAGATTTTACCCCTATCGTTTGCGTCCTTCCGATGCTAAATGCCTATCAAGCGGGGATCTCTGGACTGCAAACCAATTGAGCCAGAACGAGACACCAGGTAAGCCTCTCCTTTCTCTCCTATTGAAGACAAAGGGATGATGATGCCATGATCAAAAGCTTCCACTGGTGTCTGGACGAATGATGGCGCATACACGTGACCAAAATCGATTTCGTATCCCCTGGTGATCGAAACCGATACATGCGATCCAAGTGCCTTGAATCTATGATGAGCATCTCGTCTTGAAGAATTTGTGTTGTAAGAGTGTGGTGAATTTTATTTTTTATTTTTTATTTTAGAAAAATAGATGGGTGCATGCCAGACACGTCACCTTGATTCCAGTCGTGTACAATCTTTCGAGAAGGTTGAGTGTGGACTATCACAAGGATAGAAACGACCTGTCGGTACTATCTCTGTATAACATCGCCGCGTAGATAATCTGAAGATCGCCTTGTAACCGTATGCACGTGACCATATACGACGTGTCCATGTTCCACACGACTCATCGTTGACCTCTTCGTTAGCCC
>JBBPNY010000682.1:0-13331 GCA_038091165.1 Rubroboletus pulcherrimus
AATATACCGCGTATCTTCTGGCGTATACAGATCCTTCCTAAGTCTCCAGGCTACTTCTGAGTGCCTGCTACTAGTATCTTGGTATGCTTCACCTTGGTCCAGAACCTACGGTGCGGTAGCGTCGTAACATCATTGCCATGCATGTTGATGACTGCACAATCGCTGCCACCACCCTTGAGCTCATCAACACCGTCAAAACTGAGCTCAGCTGTTACATTGAGATAACAGACCTTGGTGAACTCCATTGGCTCCTCAGTATTGAAGTCACACGCAACCACAGCGAGCGCATGCTCACCCTCTCCCAGAAAATGTATATCAAATCTATTCTCTGCTGTTTCAATTTTGACGAGCTAAAACCAATTTCAATGCCCATGGACCTGAGTACTAAACTCAGCATCACCTAGTCCCCTTGGACTGCCACCGAGCATGCTGTAATGCACCACATACTGTGTCAGGAAGCCATCAGATCACTCATGTATGCAGCATTAGGCACAAGACCAGATATATCATATGCCATCTCACAGGTATCACACTTTTTGTCTAATTATGACCAGGCGTACTGGGACGTGGTAAAGTGTGTTTATCGTTACTTATCAGGCATGAAGGCTTTACAGCTTATGTATGGAGGGGAAGAGAAGCCCCTTGTGGGCTATGCAGATGCAGATGGCAGTGTCATCAAAGACCACCACACCATATCAGGTTATGCGTTCCTGATCGATAGATGACAGAATCTATGAAGAAAGGCAGAGATGCCCAAGCTATAGTACATTAGCTATAGGTAAAATAGAGAAAGAAAAAGACTCACCTCAGCCGCTGCCAGAGATGGCGGTAAACAACTGAGGTGTGTCTTAGTACAATAATAACATATATGTATGTGTTGTGGGTGGAGGTATACTTGTATTATGTTATATGTAATATCGGATAAATGGTCCATGTAAAGTAGAAGCCGATTCTGAATGTTCCGAGTTCGGAAGAGCATGGGAAAGTTCCGGAACCTGTTCCGAAATGGTTCCGAGACTGTTCCGAGATGACAATCTCGGAACCCTCGGAAGAGCATGGGAAAAAATCTCGGCACACTTCGGAGCGGTTCCAAGTCTGTTCTGAGATGACAATCTCAGAACCCTCGGAGTAGCGTGGGAAATATCTTCGGAATGCTTCGAAATGGTAGGGCCAGAATGTCAACCCGGAATGGTGGTTCCAGGGTCGGAAATGTCGGAACAGGAATGACTCAGTGTTGGATTATTGTTGAATACTGTCAATAGAGGTGCTATTTCATGGAGCTCCAAGCATCAGGAAATTGTGTCACTATCAACCACGGAGAGCAAGTACATCAGCACTGTAGGAGTCAGTAGCTCCTTACAAGTGCAACCTTCCTTCGTATCCCAAGTCCCTCGTCAAGCATCTGATCTGTATCCTATTCGACTCTAGTCCAGTCTGAGGTAAGCATCTCTCTTATCCGTAGCTATCCATACAATCCTTCCGCATCCAAGCCTTCATTCCAGACTTGGACTCAACCAGACTCAACTGGACTCTATGAATCCCTATGTACCTTCTTGTAGATGTCACCTTATAGCTACTTTTGTCTTTCTCGGGCTTCCTTTTACCTTAGAGACTGCCACAACTACATATATCTTAGATCTGTAGTTAGCTTCTTTGATAGTTTACTTACAAAGTCCTGGGATTTGCCCGGACTATAAAAGGATGTACCTGAGATCTGAATATCTATCTTGTGCACTTGGCACTCAACCACCCCTCATCTAAGTCTCAAGTTCAAATCTCATCATCATTGTCACTGCGGTCCTCATCCTAGACCACTTATTCATTTCTTCATATCTGGTCCTCATCCTAGACCGGATTCCATGTCTTTTTGTCTCAGATTCGTTCAACCATCAGTGATTCCATTTCGGATTGTCAACCTCCTTGTTTCTTATTCCGGATTTGCTCGGAAATGCATCAGTTGTTGAGGTTCATTTGTAGCTAACCCTACTTTCTATCCTCCCTACTATAGGATCCCTTGGGATGAGTCTTACTCGCCCTCATCTACACCTCTAGGTTACCCCAACCCTGCAAACTATCTTTCAGTGCAATGCATGCAGCAAAGGAAGCCCTCTGGCTTTGATCCCTCATATCCAAAACATTCGTCGCCATCCCACATCCGAGCTCAGGCTTTGCACAGCTTGAGGGGAAGTAACAGTATTCAACAATAATCCAACCCCAAGTCTTTCCTATTCCGACATTTCTAACCCCTGAACCACCATTCCGAGTTGATATTCTGACCCTACCATTCTGAAGCATTCTGAGGATATTCCCCATGCTATTCCAAGAATTCTAAACTTGTCATCTCAGAACAGACTCAGAACAGACTCGGAACTGCGCTGAAGTGTTTCGAGGTTTATTCCTGCACTCTTCCAAGGGTTCCAAGATTGTCATTTTGGAACAGTCTCGGAACCATTCCGGAACTGGTTCCAGAACTTTCCCATGCTCTTCTGAACTCAGAACATTCAGAATCAGCTTCTACTTTACTTGGACTATTTACCCAATGTTACATATATGTAATGTAAGATGAGTATACCTCCACCCACAACACATACATATATGTCACATTCTTACTAAGACACATCTCAGTTGTTTACCGCCATCTCTGGCAGCGGCTGAGGTAAGTCTTTTTCTTTCTCTATTTTACCTGTAGCTAATGTACCATAGCTTGGGCATCTCTGCCTTTTTCTATAGATTCTGTCAGGGAGTGTCGGAATAAACAACCATGTGCAGCTGCTTGTCAGACCGCAACCCTTCATTCTACAAACCTGATGTGTATGCTCTACATTCCATGTACCTACATACATATGCTATGACACTTTTGGCATACTTGCCAAACACCTATTGTTCTCAACCCTCTGTACTATAGTCTAATCTTGTGCACTTGTATACTTAAAGCCAGGAGTATATAGTTTTTGAAACGACAATGCTCTGTATGCCTTATGTTACAGTCTCACCATGTCTCACCCACAAGCTCTCTGCCACTTCCTTGTGGCCATGGCTCACCATGTTTCATTTCCAATTGATATTCTTAGATAGTATTCACTATCCTACATATCTTATCGCAGCCTCTGCTGCTTATTTCATAGCGTTCTGTTATTTATTCTCCTTTTTGATCCTTGGCTCAGCTCCTACTTATGCCAGCTTCCTGTACTCGCCTCACTCCAGTTGTTACTTCATGGTCTGGCCCTCTAGCCTTCATCTAGTCCTCATCATTATCATATGTCATTAGCTGTTCCTGTGACATCACTGGTCTAGCCATCACTTAGTCATTAGCACTTAGGGTTAGTATTGTAGTATATAGTCCTAGATAGTGCATGTAGTACTCTAGTCTTGGAATTCCACTTCTACACCCTGAACCCCAGCCTTTGGCTGGCTCTTGGGTGTTATGTGGTTGGTATTGGCCTTTCGCTTTTGGTCCTTTCAGTTTTCCTTGCTCTGTGACCGCTCTCCTCGGTCTGTTTGCCCCATGCACGACTGAGATAAGCTTCTCTATATTGTAATGATCCTAATCATACTTACCCCATATGTAGTATTTATCTAGGTGAATATATCTCCAGTCCATTTGCCCCATGTACAACTGAGTATCTATCTAGCTGCACACTTCGTGTTACAACGCTACTGCACCATAGGTTCTGGACCAAGGTGAAGCGTACAAAGATACTAGTAGCTGGCACTCTGAAGTAGCCAGAAGACTTAGGAGGGATTCCTAACAGGCCAGAAAGTACGCGGTATATTGCGTAGAACTAGCTGGGGAGCAAGTTCTACAAGGCAGGGATTTATATATGTTACAGGATCGCGCACAGACCAAGCTTATGTGCGATGGTAGGCTAATCTAAATGGAGAAACGCCTCAAGGAAGGTGGTGGGTATGCCATGAGGCGATGGGATCAAAGAGGCAGTGCAGTTCTGAAAGGAAGAGGGGAACCAGTCTAAAGGTACATTGAAAGGAGGCAGTAAAACTGCCAGGGTGAAACAGGGGGAAGAGGGCTGTGTAGATCTAGGAGATCAACACAGGAATGAGATAGTGGTCCGAAGTAACAGTAGTGCTTGTCCACAAGGTGGGAAATGAAGGCCAACGTTCTAACGTAGTAAGTAAAGTGGAATAGGAGAAGACCGAACCGTTGGTTTGTAACAGTGCATCAATGAATGCACACAGCTGTTTGCAAAGGGTGTTATAGTTGCTAACAAGCTTGAGGATGGTTGGCTCGCAGCACTTGATAGCTCCTTGAAGATTGTCCTGTAGTCTGTTCTCTATATCATGGAGTTTACAAAGCTTCAGTCGCATGATGATGTGAGATAGGAGACATACCATTCACTGTTGTGCAGTAGGCATGCTCCCATTGTTCAAGCTCAAACTTGCATTGATGAAGCCTCTCCCGTATGCAACTTTCACTGCATGAGCATTCATACGTACCTACAATATAGCCCAATCAGTCCTTGCATGATCTCCAATGGATTTACTCTTACCTGTAAATATACATCATGCTTGAGGGCAGCGAGATCAGCTTGAGCAGATATACCCAATGCTGCTTGGCACTTTTGAATGACAGTGGTAGTGATTGCCAGCTTGTGTCGTGCTTCGATGAGATGAATATTAAGCTCGGTGACATCACAGACATTATCTGTGGCAAGCTGATGCTCCAGGTGATTGATTACGATTTGTTGATGCTCTAGGACCTTTTCCAATGCTAAAACCCTGGTGATTTCTTCCTCACCCTTGTTCTTTGCCTGTCCTACAGCACAGACAATAACATATTGTTAGACAAAACCACGCAACAGAAGAGTTCGGGAGGCGATGCATGAGCAAAAGGTGCAGTTTGATAAGCAACTTGGGCTGCCCACTGGTCTCAAAGGATGGATTCTTCTATATTCAGTGATGCCAATGCCTCAAAAGCTACAACTATTTTCTTCCGACATTGCATCCACCGCCAGTTCAGCCAGTCACCCAAATTTTCAAGTGACTTTGCATGGAGGTGGCGAACTTGATAGTCAAGCACAAACAGTCGCTGATGAAACTGCAAATTGGGGGTTGTTATTAGTGAGGAATACCTTGGGACAATACAGAGACTTACCCCCAACACTCAAAGCACAGGTATGAGTGGTTTCAGGAAACTCCATAAATGCTCACATCCTTCTCCATCTGAGAGGCCAAAACCAACACACTTCTGGGGGTGGTAAATGACTTGACATGGCCACTGATGGCCATACACATGGAACACAGTGATGGCAAAGGTAAGGTGGGAGATAATACTCCATGACAGAAATCCCCACTTCCTGCAACTCCGTTCCAGCTGACACCCAATATTGTACAGTAACCCCACTAACATGTCTGAAGGAAGATGATCGAAGAGGCGCTGGATCAGTGCAAGTGCGTAATACTGCTTTTCGCCTGCAGAAGTCATATTGACAAGCCACAGCACACGGTCATGGCGGCAGAGCATTGCCATAAGCCCAGTGTCTGCAAAATAACGTGTGCTGGCCTTTTCATGTTTCTCATCAGCAGCAATGAATGACTTGCCACAAGAATTGAGAACAGACATTGGAATCCTCATACCAGTCTCATATCCATCTCCACTTCCAGCCAACACCCATGATCTCTTTGGATTTCTGTTCACCTGATGACACTCTGCAACGTGTACTTCCATTGCTTTGATATTGGATTCCAATATGAAGATAGTCTGCATAGGGTTTGGAGGATCCTGGGTCCCATCATTGCACACATTGCATGAACATTTCTGAGTAAAGCAAGCATCAATGCAAACGGGAAGGTCAATGCTATACATTCATGAATAAGATGTATTTGTTGAAACTGTTACGACGCTACCACTTTCCTGGCGTAAGGCTTGGATTGGTAGTCTAACAAAGAGCGTAGCAGCAAGCACTCAAGAGTAGCTTGTGGTCTCTTAGAGATCCAGAGGGGAATGCCAGAAGCTACGGGTGTATTGCGTAGAACTAGCTGGGGAGCCTAGTTCTACCCTCCTGTTTATATACTGGTACATGTATGCTACGAGGCCAGAGGATCCCCGAAGGGGGTACTTCTGGAAACCGGTTGGCACGAGATAAGAAGAAGAGCATGTGGAGATAAGAGATAAAGCTAGGAACGTGGTGGCGGAGTAGTAGTACCGGGAACATGAGGCAGAACGAAGACCGGGATAATGGTACAGACAACGAGGAGAGGAGAACCTAAGATGGAAGCATGAAGCGCGGCAGTGCTGGCAGTTTAAGGTAACTAGAAACGGAACGTTGGTATAGAGAGTGAAGGGGTAGGAGGGAAGGAAAAGGGGTAGTAGTCATACGGGGATTGCTGGGTTGTAACAGAAGCAATGAAAACATACTGATTGGACATGTCATGGTTGTGTCTCCAATCCTTGCCTCTGAAGCACAACGGGCACTGTGACCTCAGGTATGTTGTAATTAACATGATTTGGACTGCGTTGAGGATGGATTAGGTAATCACATATTTTACTTATTTGGACTTGACTTTGTCGCACCTCAGTCCAGTACTTACTGTACTACTTGAGCCTGAGGTGAGATGACATTACACTCTTTTCTATTCAGTTCAGTCACTAATAACCTCTTCAGTACTTAACTCTGTCACTCATAGGTTAGTCTGCAATAATCCTAGTCTAGTACTTACTACTCGAGACTGAGTACTTAACTCTGTCACTCTTAGCTTGCACCTGCAAGGATTAAAAAGATAGTCACTAGGTTGTGAATATTCGCCGTCAGGTGCATTTGGATCTTCAGTAGTACAAGGTGTTTGACAGCTGATGAGGTCGGACACATGCTCCGCCACTGTGATACTAAGTATAAGGTACCAATGATATGCCATGCTGAACCACTGCCTGAGATTATCCTAAGAAAATTTGAGTTGAAGGGCTGCCACACAGAAAGAAATAACTTACTTTTGTTGCCAACTTACACCCTTGGTCGTCCAGAAAGCCCTCTAAAGCCTCAGTCCAACCAGACATATTGGGCGTCATACGAACAAACAAGGCCTTCACCAGCTCAAGTACATGGAAATCGACAGCTAGGGAAGGTGACACTGGTGTACAATCAAAGAGGCCAAGGACTACCAGTTGTAGTGGTGCCGGACGACATGCACAAATGGACAAAGTAATCATTTCAAGGCCTGGTTGAATGTTAGCTGAGCATAATAGGACTAAGCTGCAGAGCGACTCATGATCAAAATATAGACATGTAACTGCTAATTGTCTGAGAGCACAAGAGCCCCTACATGATGGAATGTTGATGGCGTCCACACTTGCCAGTGTAGAGAGTGACCTAGTGAGGCGGACATACTGCATGTAGGGCTTCAAAAGGGCTGGGATCACATCTTGTAACCACCAACAATATTGGTTCTGTTGTTTCTGGGATGCAGACATTCTGACAGCTGGAGGGTCACTGAAAATTTGGATAGCATCAACGAACACATCACCCTCATGTATGTAGTCCATTGAATTGTGAGTGGGAGAACCTGGATGTCCATTGATCAAAGAACCTTGGGAAAGGTGTTGACGACCAGGTAGTATGAGGTGGAGTGGGGGGCGACAAAGATTACCAAGGTTGGAACCGCATAGGTGGGACTTCGGCAGGTGGGACTGACAAACATTGGATCCAGTGGACGATGCTCCAATGGTATGACTGGTTTGTGGTGCTGGAGGAGTGGAAGTAGTAGGGTTGTCACTGTGAGACGATTTTAGTGGGGAGAATGAGCGAGAAACACAAAGACAAGGACAGCACATGGCCATCAAGATGAAGCAAGGAATCACTCTGGAGCTGTAAAGGCAAACTACCCTGACATGAAGTCACGGATAGCACAAAGACATGAAGTCGATGCAAAAAGGCGTGTTTGACACGAAGTCAATGCAAGAAGATATGTAGTCCCAAGATCCAAAGTGACACTGAAAAAGAGGGCTGACCAGATGTCATTATGCACTGAAGAACTCTGAGTCAGTGGGAATCAGGGGGAGCAAGCCAACATCACTCAGTCATAGCTGACAGCAAAACGGAATATGCATTGAAAGGCCGGAAAAGACCAGAGAGTATACGGATGTAGCTATATTGTTCTGTAAAACAGAATTGGGACCAAACAATACATATCACAGTGGGACATGGTGCGGAACAATTGGGGGCCTGCCAAACAGGTCAAAAAATGTTTGGGAATAAAACATACATGCACATGAGAGGATGTTGGACTGAACAATGGATGAGAATGATTCCTGTGCAATGGGTGACTGCAGGCAAGACGGGGCCTGGGGCCAGGATGAGAGAAGCTTGCACCAGCTCTTGAGGAAAGAATAGGCAATGTCCACTGTGGCCCACATCCCTTGCTTGGTTGTCAGCATGGGCTCCTCCCACATTACAAGCCCCAATTCCCCTGGAAACATGCTGTGCAGCAAGTCAGTCCTTACTTTCAGTGCCTCTGCCCACAACCTCGGAACCATTGCATGATCCAGGGCCAGCAACTCATACCAAACACTAAGCTTGTAGATCTCCCACAAGATTGAATGCATTAAATGTGCAGGTGGATCTTCCAGCATTGTGGTGGCGATCATCTGTCTCTGCCACAGCACAGTGTCATGGATGGCCCAGGAATCTGCTTGCACATGGATGAGCCCATCACCAAACAGTGCCTTGGCAGCCAACTTCTCCTGAGCTGACTTGGTTGTTGCATTGTCGCTCACAAGATTTGATGGGATGGAGTTGAGGAAGTCCCACCAGGTCTGAGGGATGGGAAGGGGGCTTGGCAGGCTGTGGTCAACACGGCTAATCCAAAGGCCCCGAGCAGCCAGCCAATTGGTGCAGAATAACTTCCTTCGTTGAGGCAATGCGGGTGTGATGAGCAGGGCTGGTTCTGGAAACCAATAGCCGGCATCCACAATTCCTTTCTTGACCCTTGCAGGGTTTTTGTTGACCCGTTTGAACACCGCCAACCATTGAGGGAATGCCAGTGGCATGTTGGTCACATCGAGCTCTGCCCACTTGTCATGGCCACTCTTCAGATTGTGCCCCTTCTTCCTTGATGCTGCGGCAAGTTAACACATGAATTCAATATCTTTACGTTCTTACCAAGAAGGAACTCACCAGATGCAGAATAAACATGTTGCTGGGCAACATTGCATGCATTGTTCTATCTGTTCCCTTGAACTCGGCCACCTGACCCCCTTTGTGATGACGAGGCCGCTGGGCCATGCTGAGAAATGTCAGAAGCGATGGCATTGGGTGGATCGATTATTTGGGCCTGGAAGGTGCAGCGGGTGTTGGCATGTCATTCACTACCACCAGGACCTAGATGGAGAGTTGGAAAAATGGTGACCACACCATTGTGCAGAAAGTTTTTTTGCACAATGTGGTTGGGGTGCATAATGGTGACGACATTGATGATGTTGATATCTTCTGGTATGAATTGTGGGGACCTAACAAGCCAAACTGGGATACCAGCACGGTAAAGCTGCTCGCAAGTGGTAATATCTTTCGTGAAACACCCCATCAAAAGGGGATTAGTGGGTTTGGGGAAGTCAGGATACGTGAGAGCGAACTGGCAGTTGGTGATGTAGTACATGTGGCCAGTTATGTTGAGGAGAGAGCATTGTAATTCTGCAACATAGAGGACAACATCAGAGAAGGTGAGGGGATGATGCTTCAGAATATTGAGCAGGTGTCGGGCATGAAGTAGCATGCCCATGATGATGTCCTTCTTTCTCTCCTGCTTGGCCTTCCACTCATCAACGATCAGTCGTGCGTAATTATAGAGGTGGTAGAGATGGTAGTATGCATCACAGTTGAGCTTGCCAACACTGAATGGATATTGTGGGTCGATGAGATCGAAATCTTCTGGAGTGGGTGTCCAGAACTCCCAAATTTTCTTGGACGGTTCTTCTACCTCTTTGATTTTGAGTGGATTGGGAATGCAAACTGTGTATTCGTACTTCTTGCTGTAGGGTTGTGGCCACTGGAAGCAATCTTGATACCTGAAGTGTCCATCCACATGAGCGCAAAGCTGTTCAATTTGGAAGCAATGGGGTTTGGGAATCCAGTTGGTGTTGGGTAAGGTTATCACATATGGGTCACAATACGCGATGACTTTGGCATCAAACTCGTGAACGTGTTCTGACAGGGGTGTGAGTTCATCAGCCTTGCCATCTGTAGCAGTGGGAAGCTTGCCTTGGCCTGGCCAAAGGTAGGGCTTGAACCTACGGCGAGGGAACATGACAGACAAGTGTGGGGAATAGCAAGAAGCTGAGCCGGCAGAGTACTGAAAAGCTTTTGCCCAAAACAATGAAAAGTGTCGGATGGTCTGGGTACGGGTTGTGGGTGGTGAACTCACCAAAGGAGAGGAAACGAGATTGCCTGATGATGCTCGAATAGTTTGCATGAGGAAAAGAGTGAGCTTGAAGGCAGATGTACTCACGGATGTGGTGATGGGTCTTCAACCCAAAGACACAAAGTCAACTGAGTGAAAATACAAAAGGCGCAAAACCAATTGGTAGTCCAGGGGGGACAGACTGAATTTGTGGGCTTGAAACCATTTTGGGAATTCCCTCGGGGAATTCCCAAGTCTTCTGCTGATCTGAGTCTCCCACACTTCCCTTGCTTGTATTTGTGGGCATCCATTATGGCTGCCCAACATCACTCCACACCTCAACGCTCCCCATAGCACAACTCATCTCCTCAATGCCCCTTGGACCACCAATTGGCTTCACGCCTTTTGTATATTCACCCAGTTGACTCCATGTCTCTGGGTTGAAGCACCCTTAAAACTTCGCGTCCTTACGGTCGCCCCAGTGTCACTGTCTTGATGGAAGTATCACCAATGGGGTTGAAGACCATTTTGAGGGTGTAGCTTCCTCCCAAGACCTGTCACGCTATTCCCCAACATACGGTACGTGGTGAATCATCCAGTCCACCTTAGGTACTGATTCTCAATTTCCTACATGACCCTCACCATTTCAACCTTTGTCCTTGAGGCCACCCTGTAATTTTATTGTAGGATTCTCATTGTAATAGCAACAGTTACTGTTGTGCACAGCAAATTATTATATGATGTTTGCATCACTAATGCAATACTGTGTAGGTGGCCATTCATGCTTCTTCTCCTTTCCAATTTGGTTGTCAATCAGCAGATTCTCACCCAATGCCAATCAAGGATGTCTTCTTCAAATCGCCAGGGCCACCGACCAGGAACGTCAGGGCCATTGTGTTCTTCAATTCCTTCAATGGCACTCACCTTCTCCCCTGCATCTAACCATTTCAGGAGAATGGACCTTCCATTTGGTGCAACCCCGCCTTATCATTTCAGGCAATCTACCCCCACACACCATTTTTCCGGGATACAGCATGCTCGCTTTTCCCTCCGTACCTCCTCCCCCTCTCAGCCGCGGACCCACGCAGTATGTAGTGCCTCACTCCCAGTGGTGCTCATACACAGTGCTCATACACAGCGCCTCTCAACCATTCCAGCAATTCTACCCCAGCACACCCTTTTTCCCAGGATATAGCATGCTCACTTTCCCCTCTGACCCGTGCTCTATGCAGTGCTCCACACCCAGCAGCGCCCATACATGGTGCCCCACGCTCTGCAGATTCATGTACCCCCCCTCTGAGCCTCCAACCCCCACAGTATGCACTAATTCACACCTAGCAGCGCCCATACACAGCGCCCCATGCTCTGCAGGTTCAATGCCACTTTCCAACCTGAACTGTTCCAGCAATGTTTCCCCAGTGCACCCTTTTTCCCAGGGTAGAGCATGCTCACTTTCCCATCTGTAACCCCTCCTCTCAGCCTCCAACCCACACGGTATGCAGCACTTCACACCTAGCGGCGCCCATATACGGTGCCCCATGCTCTGCAGGTTCAACGCTGCCTCCCAACTTGAACTGCTCCAGCAATTTTGCCCCGGTGCACCATTTTTTCTGGGATATAATGATTCGCTTTCCCTGCCATGCTCCCCCTGGCCCATGTGGTACGCAGCGCCTTGTGCCTAGCGGTGCCTGTACATGGCGTCCCTCGCTTTTCTTTTCACCCTCCCCCTCATTTTACACACCATTCCACCTTTACAACCGCACCTTATGCGCTCAACACATCAAACTTTATGTGTCCCGCTATATGCCCTGTGCTTTTGCAGATTTATTCTTCCCTCCTCCCATCATGCTCCTTGCCTTTGATACTTAGTGGAAATCCACCCTCATAGCATACAGACACATGTAGTACTTAGTCTTGCAATGTGTGATGAGCACCGTACTTACCACCCTCAGTAACGGGATGACAGAATGCATACCACTTCTGATGAAGGTTCCATCACTGCTTAGCTCTGGTAGCCAGCTTCTTCAGACCCACTTCCTCAAGAATGCGCTGAACGGGCTTGCCATACTGCACTGCTAATTCTTTGAGGGCCTTCTGTTACAAACCAACAGTTCGGCCCTCTCCTACTCTGCATTACTGACAACGTTAGAACGTTGGCCTTCCTTTCCCACCCTGTGGACAAGTATTACCGTTACTTCAGACCACCATCCTATTCCTGTGTTGATCTCCATCCTCAGATCTACACAGCCCTCTTTCCCCTGTTTCACCCTGGCAGTTTTACTGCCCCCTTTTGACATACCCTTAGACCAGTTCCTTTTTTCCCTTTTCAGCTGCGCTGCCTCTTTGATCCCATCGCCTCATGGCACGCCTACCTGCATCCATGAGGCGTTCCTTTATTTAGATTAGCCTACTATTGCGCATAGCTTGGTCTGTGCGCAATCTTGTAACATATATAAACCCCTGCTCTGTAGAACTGGCTCCCCAGCTAGTTCTACGCAATATACCACGTGTCTTCTGGCGTATAAGAATCCTTCCTAAGTCTCCAGGCTACTTTTGAGTGCCTGCTACTAGTATCTTTGTACGCTTCACCTTGGTCCAGAACCTACGGTGCGGTAGCATCATAACACCTTCATGACACCATCGCCGAGTTCATGAGCCTTTCGGCAGGCCTTGTCAGGCAAAGGACCTGGGTGGTGAACCCTCTTCCCCAGGGCTCTCAATGGATGGGCAGGTTGATCATCATCGTTATCAATTTCATCGGGCTGTGCAGCCCTCTGCTCTTCATTCAGTAGCTCATCATCTGATTGTGGAAACCACAATGGTTCATTCTCATGGGACTGTGGGACAGCCATGGTGTTACGCGAGTGCGTAACACCTAGCTCCGTCAAGAGCGATGAAGCAGCAACCGGGCTTGATACCGTATGCTTCAGACAATGTAGCAGCAACCGGGCTTGATACCGTATGCTACGGACGAGCTGCAGAAACCG